>CM069074.1:18554783-18854783 GCA_035220775.1 Malus fusca | reverse complement strand
GGGTGCCATTTCTATCCCATTTTATTTGTGCAATCACGGTTAAATCACGTCAACATTTTATATTCTTATTATTTTGTCTTATTATCTTTATAAAAAAAATTAATATAAAATGTTGACGTGGCTTAACCGTGACCGCACAAAATAGGAGGGGATGAGAAGGGCACCCAAACAGGAGGGCAAACAATCTGCCTCCTAGCCTGGTTGGGCAAATGTTGGGGCCCTAAGGCCATCTCCAACTGAGGGTTTG
This sequence comes from Malus fusca, assembly GCA_035220775.1. Classification (NCBI taxonomy): domain Eukaryota; kingdom Viridiplantae; phylum Streptophyta; class Magnoliopsida; order Rosales; family Rosaceae; genus Malus; species Malus fusca. The sequence continues at coordinate 18,854,536 of CM069074.1, read as the reverse complement.
TCAAATGACTCGTTTTAGCCATCTGACCCTCCAAGATATTAATATTTTAATAAACAGTACAAGGTCATATTTGCTTCCGTCTCCAACCGAGGGCCAAAGGGCCATAAGGCTCGTTTTAGCCCTATCACAAAAAACTACAACTTAAATTCAAATCCAACGGCTAAGTGACGTCAGCTAGCCGTTGGATTTGCATTTTTTTCTGCTATAAATAGGGATGATATTGGGCTATAATTCACACAACTTTGAATTCAATCTATTTGAATTCAATCTCTTTCAATTCAATCTTTTTCAATTCAAGTTTGCAATGAATTCCAACTTTGGATCCTCTTCGGATTCTAACTGGGGGTCCTTATCCAATTCCAAATTGGAAGCAAAATGGGCGCAAATGAGACAAGAAAATGAGGAGTCTGATGAAGAAGTTCAAGTAAGGCGCAACAAACAAAACAGAGTAGCAGCCATGGCTACGGCCATGATGAGTTAGCCAACTGAGGAACAACCTCAATGAGGTGGCTTTGTTGCTGGTCGCTCTTACAAACCACGAAACAGAGCGATGACGCATGCCAATATGATGAAAAACTACTTCAACCTTAGCTCGATGTACACATAAGATGAGACGTCGCTTCCGGATGAGGCATCATGTCTTAGAGCGTTTACTTCGTGATGTGCAGCAGGTCAATTCATACTTTCAACAAAAGCGGGATAGAGCAGACCGCCCTGGTTTCTCACCTCATCAGAAGGGTTTCCGGGCATGATAGGATCATTAGACTGCATGCATTGGGATTGGAGCAACTATCCCACCGGAAGACAATGAGGCTTTAGCGAAAGGTCGAGAAAGCCAACTGTTGTGTTAGAGGCGGTTGCCTCATATGACATATGGATCTGGCATGCTTTCTTTGGAGTCCTTGGATCCCAAAGTGACATTACAATTCTTGGGCGTTCACCCCTATTCAATAACTTGACGGAAGGTAAAACACCTCAACTTGACTACTACATCAACAGCCGTCAATACAATATGGGGTATTACTTGGCAGATGACATCTACCCAAAGTGGGCGACACTTGTCCAAGCAATTCCAAACCCTAGGAATGACGCAGAAAAGTTGTTTACCTTACACCAAGAGGCATACCGGAAAGATGTTGAGAGAGCTTTCGGTATTCTACAAGCAAGGTGGAAGATCATCAGCGAACCGACAAGAGGGTGGAGTCGAGAAAACTTGGACTCCATCATGATGTCTTGCATCATATTACACAATATGATAGTGGAGGATGAGCGAGATGAGTATATTGATGGAGAGTTCGATGACGACCAAGAAGATCCAAATAGGTCAAGAAAGGCTCGTGCAAAAATATATGAGGGGCCTAATTTGCCTTTCAATCCAAGAACTGCTAGTATCTCTATAAATGAGTACATGAGGCGCTATAGAATGATACGTTCTTGTGCGACAAACAAGTACCTACAACAGGATCTTGTTGCACATGTTTGGGCCAAAAGAAGCATGGAGTAGGCGTTTAAGTTTTATGTTGTTAAATGTTTTTAAAAATGTTGTTTAAATTTCATGTTGTTAAATGTTTTTTTATGTTGTATAATTTGTATGTGGGTTAATGTTATTTAATGTTGTTTCATGTTACTTAATTTAATTTAATGTTGTTTCATGTTACTTAATTTAATTTAGGCTAAATTGGATTGTTCATCCCCGTGGTCATAGGACACTTGCATGATGACCCCCGTGGTGAAAAAACTAGGAATTAAACCCTTGTGGTCTAGAATGTTAGCAAATTTAGTCCAAAAGTAAGATTTATGTTAAAGGACTGTTAAAAGTTGGGATAAAACTGTATTTTCAGTTCCAATTGACATTGAATTGGGGCTTTTTTTTATTTAAAAAATTAAGCATTATTTTTTTTGTTAATTGTTATAAAAAAATATTTATTTTAAATGTCAATTGAAACTGAAAATACAGTTTTACCCATACTTTTAACAGTCATTTAACAGAAATCTTACTTTTGGACTAAATTTGCTAACATTCTTGACCACATGGGTTTAATTCCTATTTTTGTCACCACGGGGGTCATCATGCAAGTTTCCTATGACCACGGGGATGAATAATCCAATTTGGCCTTTAATTTAATGTTGTATAATGACTTAGGAAGTTATAGGAAAAAAATATAATTTAAAAAAATATGAAACAAATTTTGTGAAATAGAAGTTATAGGAAAAAATATAATTTCAAAAAAAATATGAAACAAATTTTGTGAAATAGAAGTTATAGGAAAAAAATATAATTTAAAAAAAATATATGGAACAAATTTTGTGAAATAGAAGTTATAGGAACAAAATAGAATTTAAAATAAAATGAAACAAATTTTGTGAAATAGAAGTTACAGGAAAAAATGGAATTTAAAAAAAATATGAAACAAATTTTGTAAAATAAAAGTTATAGGAAAAATAAAATTTAAAAATATGAAAAATAGAAGTTATAGGAAAATTTTTGTAAATAAAAAAAAATAATAAAACTGTAAAAAAAAAAAATTCAAATGTGATGGCTAGCTGATGTCGGTTATAATCGACAGGTTAATGTTTTTTCTGGCCAGCCCAGGCATGCAGCTAGCCCTCCAGCCCTTTGTCCCTTTCAGATTTTGTGGGGCCCTCTCAGATTCCACAAGCCCTCTGGCCTAGCCCTCGGTTGAAGACGGTTTTCAGGCTACTTTCGGCCTTCTGGCCCTCTGGACCCTTCGGTTGGAGATGGCCAAAGACCATCCCCAACGGAAGGTTGGATAGAGGGCTCGTTTTAGCCCTCTGGTCCTTCAAGAAATTAATATTTTAATGAACAATACATGGCCATATTTCATACCATCTCCAACCAAGGGCCATAGGGTTCGTTTTAGCCCTGTCACCAAAAACCATTTCCAACCGAGGGCCAAAGAGCCAAACATAATTTATTATTTAAATTTAAAAACTACAACTAAAAATTAAAAACTACAACTAAAATTTAAAAAATACAACTTATATAATTTAAGTCAAATGTGAGAGGTTTTATTTAGAGTATTAAAAAAAAAAAGGGAAGTGGGTGGGAGAGTCCCACATCGGCTGTGGGAGAGTCCTACATCTGCTGTGGGAGAGGAAGTGGGAAAAAAAAAACAAAGGAAATGGGTGGGAGTCTCACATCGGCAGTGGGAGGAACTTGAGCAACCTCCAAAGCTTATAAAAAGAACACCCAAACCTTTAGTTAAATATACTTTGTGGGCCTATAATTAAATATTCTTTAAAACATTTTGGCCCAAAACCTTTAGTTAAACATTTCTGTAAAAATAAATAAATTATAACGGCTAGCTGATGTCAGCAAGTAGCCTTTGGAAATTCGAAATCCAGGTCAGCCCAGGGCTGGCTGGCTGGCTAGATTGGGCCAGCCGGTTGGCCCTTTGGCCATTTCGGATTCCGTGGGGCCCACGAGCCATCTGGCCTGGCCCTCGGTTGGAGACGGTTGGAGATGGCCTAATAGCACTAGTCTACTTTTTTCTTGAATAAAAATGAGGGCAAGTCTGGGCCAATGTTGGTCCATTCGTCCCTCCGCCTCTATTCGCGACAATCCTTAGCAAACGATCTGGCTGAAGTGGCATGTGCTCATTGTGCAGAAGATGACGGGACATATTTCATAAAAAGTATGAACGGAATTTTTTGATTGGGCATCAGATAAATTTGCATAACAAAAAGTTAGAGTAAGATTTTCTCTCGTTCCATTCTTATTCTCTTCCTTCTCCTCCTCTCACACTTTATTTTTTATTTTATTATTTCTATAAAGAAATCAATATATTGTTACCGAAAAAAAAATCAATATAAGAGATTGATGTGGATTAACCATAACCTTTCAAGTAAAAGGAAAGAAAAGAAAAATAAATTAAGAGGAAAGAGAATCACCCTTTAAAAAAGTTGGGGTCGCAACAGGAGTGCCACTTTTGTAGTTATTCTAATTGTGGCTGTGATTGGAATAGACAGCCATAGCTGCAATTTGAAATCTACGTCATTGGTCCCATGTTGAAGGAACACGACAAAAAAGAAACAAAAAAGATAAACTTGGAATTTCACAAACCTGCTATGTATAACATATAGAAAAATCGAGAAAATAATATTGAATAAACAACTGATTGAATTATTATCCGCGTGCAAAAGACATTTTTTATAACCAGCATTACACGCCTCTTAAGATGTTTTGAATGTGTTTAAAAATAGAAAAAATAATATTGAATGAACAACTAATTGAATCACATTATTGCTAGCCCATTGTGAGGCTAAGCCCACACCCTCCCCTTAGTGTAGATAATATTGTTTGTTAAAAAAAAACAATCATTTGACAACTAATTTAATCACATTATTGCTATCCCATTGTGAGAATAAGCCCACCCCCTCCCCATTAGTATAGATAATATCATTTGTTAAAAAAAAAATTGACAACTAATTTAATCACATTATTATCCGCGAAAGACTTTTTTTATAACCGACATTACACGTCTCTTAAGATGTTTTGAACATGTTTAAAAATAGAGAAATTGAATCACATTATTGCTAGCCTATTGTGGGACACTAATTAAAAAAAAGCACAAAAAATTAATTATAAAAAAAAAACTATTAAAATGACGAAAATGCCCCTGCCTTATTTGATGCATTATTTTGGGATGCCTTTGAAGATTTTTGTCTTGGGAGCATTTTTGTCCAAATGTTTTTGTTGAAGCATGGTGACACCAAAATCACTATTCACCTTTCCATTGGCTTTATATATAGATGTACTTAAATTTTTTAGTATATCATGGTAAACTTGTGTGTGGTACGTCTTCCAATTAATACTGATGCATTATTTTTCTTCTTAGTTACATGGTGGAAATCTTTGATGTATCGGACTATATGTTGGAAATCACACATTGGAGGTTTGACAAAACATATTATGATTATATCCATTTTACATTAAAGTCTTTTAGGATAAGATCTCACACCTATTGGACAACAAGTGGTTAAGTTAGAGTCAATATTGTTGTAGGGCCATTCTACTCAGCTCTCTGAAACTTTAATATGATATCAGAGCTGTTTTTCTAGGCCCAAATATTGGGTTTGTGTTGCAGTCATATTTAGAATAAGAATGTGATTGTGTAAATCCTAATAGATATATGAATATCTCTTATATTCCTATTAGGAGTTGATTACCTATTAAGAGTTGTAATCCTAAAAGGGTAAGGTTTTTGCCTATCCTACTACTATAAATAAAGGCACAATGAGGGTGAAACAACACACACCTCACAATTAAATCTCTCTCTTCCCTCTTGCTACTGCCGACCCCCTCTCTCTCTAATCCCTTAGATTTGTTCAATCAAATAGGCCTACAACACGTTATCAGGACGCTCTTACCAGAAGCTAAGGAATTGATGAATAGTATGAGGAGACTATCTTCCACAAAATTCAAAGGCTCTTATTTTTTTTTTGCCAATCAGGTACGCTTAAAATAAAGGAAGATATTTGAAACGTCCATGAAACATGAAAACATTCCGTATGATGCATGAACCCCTCTATGTTTATATTTTCCATACGATATATATATACACACACATATATATTGTATATGTTCATAAATTTGTCAATATATATTTGTTTCATGCATTACACAATTAAATTGCTATGTGGAATTGTGAGTCAAAGCATATTAATAAATTAGAAGCAATTTAGGGTTTTTCAAACCTTAGGGATGTCAAAAAAAATTTAAAAATTATTGGGAACCATGTGACTCAACTGCCGTACCACTACTGTGGCTCCGCCGAGCCATCACCGCTGACCTGAAGCACAACAGTGTGGAGTATGACATGGCACAGTGTCGTTTGACACCTTGGACCTCATGGTAGTAGCCTTTGGGCTTTGTTGCGCTAACATGGACCCTAGGCTTTCGGCATACTCAGAGTTGCTGGGCTTCTCTGGCCCGTTGTCCAAGTTCTTTGGCCCAACAACCCATAGTTGCTGGGCTTCTTTGTTGCCTATGACCTGACTCGCCTGAAGCAGCCCATATGCTCACTAGGCTTCGTTCTAGTCTTGGCCCGCTTACCAGTAGCCTTATATTGCTGGGCTTAATTTGCCCCGAACCCAAAACATGAAACCCAACTTTGTTGGTCTTACCTGGATCAACTTAAAGGCCAGCTTTTGCTGGGCTTGCCCCGTGTCCCAATTTCGACCCAAAGCCAGCAGCCTTGGTTACTGGGCTCCCCACACCCACTCGGCCCGAGCCCCATATGTAGCAGCCGAATCTTCAGGGCCTCTCCCCTATATTATCTTGCTTCCACGATCGACCCTGTTTGGTCCCGATTTAGGTAATTAATTAAAAGTGACTTGCAGTCCATTAATCTTATAATGAATCCAAAATTATTGACCTGAAGATCATTTTTGGACATTAACGATTCAATAATTTATTTTTATACTTTGAACCGTTGACACATTTTCGTAGTAACAAAGCTCTCACACTTGAGTTCCCAAAGAACCTCAAATCCACTACACTTAAATCAGAATATTGCATTATGTGTTTCTTGCAAGAACCTTTCCTTTATGAACTAATCGTTCATAAAACTAAATTGAACCTTTAGTTTCATATTTAGTGCCTTTGAAACTTGAAGTTTTCATTCAAAACTTACCACATGAAACCTGCAGTTTTCATGCATAAATTAAACCAATACATGTCTATAAAACCTGAAATATTCTACGATATATGTCTATGGATCACCATATGACTAATCACGTTTTTTTTGTACCCTCTGTTTTAGGGAATGTCGAACTTGAATAAGCTCGATTTCATCGCTCTGGAAGTCTCCGGAAGAAACTACCCGAAGTGGATTCAAGAAGTGAAGCTTCATCTCACCGCAAAAGGGCATTAGAGCAACCATCGAGGCACTTACCGACAACAAACATGTCGACGAAGCTGAGAAAGCTACTGCAATGATCTTCATTCGAAGACACTCCATGATGCTCTGCAGACCAAGTACCTCGCTGAGGATGACCCACGCACCATCTGGCTTGCTTTGGTCTACCGTTTCGATCACCAGAAAGACATATACTTGCCTGAAGCAAGACACGATTGGCAGCATCTTCTCTTCCAAGACTTTAAGTCCGTGAATGAATACAACTCTGAAGTTTGTAGAATCCGATCACTGCTGAAATTCTATAAAGTGGAACTAAGCAAATCAGACCTCCTGGAAAAGACATATTCGACCTTCCATGCCACCAATATTGTATTACAGCAACAATATAGGGCACATAAATTCACCAAATTTTCGGATTTGATCTCTGTACTATTTCTAGCATAACCATCTTTTGATGAAGAATCATCAAGCTCGACCGACTGGCTCGAATCCTAGCAGCCACAAACGACAAAAAAGCCATTGTGGCTATGGCAATAGGAAGCAAGCCCAACCACGGGCCCAAGGTCAACAGAGTGCCAGCCCCAAGGGAGGAAATGTGACCCAGCAGCGTTCACCCATTGCCCCTAAAGCCCTGAACTTCAAGAACAAGGGAAAAATTCTCGCTCAATCGGCTTCTACTGAAATGGATATGTGTTATCATTGTGGATCAAATAATCATTGGTCACGCGTATGCCGAGCTAACCCCAAGGCTATTGCCAAGTATCATTCCCGTTGTGAGTCTAACTTTGCATATGTGAAACATCCGGAAGATGCTACTACATCAATGGAGATATCGGATTTTCATGAGGCGGTAGCGCCTATGGACGAATAAATTAGACATGTTTTTAAAGTGTTTACCCCTAGTGGCCGAACCCACTAGGAGTGGCCGGCCCCTCTCCCCTATTTTTTTAGGTTTATGATTTAATTTTGAACAATTTTTCTAAGTCTTTGGAATAATTTGTTTGGTTTTGGTTTGTTTTGAATTATGGATTGTTATTTGATGGATATTATTTCTCGAATTGCTTAATTGAATGAATGGATTATATTTATGCATGTGACCAATTCAATCAATTTATTTCTAGGTATGTCTAGTGGGGAAGTTAGTTGTCTGGTTGATAGTGCTACCATGCACACAATCTTGCGTGAGCGACGCTATTTTACTAACTTAATACCCAAGAAAGCACCTCCGACAACTCTTTCAAGCCCATCCAACATGATTGAAGGATGCGGAAAGGCATGTATCATGTTGTCCAATGGTACAATCTTAACCATTAAAGAGACATTCTATTCTCCACGTTCCGGAAGAACGTTTATGAGTTTTAGAGATATTCGAGATAATCAATATCATATTGAAACCACTGAAGATAATGGTTCTGAATTTCTTTGTATTACTTCGTACAAATATAGCAGAATAGTATTCACGAAAAGTTGGAATGTCTCCCGAGTGGGTTGTACATCACAACCATTCGCGACATAGAAACCCATCATGTGGTCAGCCCTATGCCTGACTTCCAGAGCACTTTGTTGCTTTGGCATGACCATTTGGGACATCCCGAACGTGACATGATGCGCCATATCCTTAAATCATCACATTAGCATCGGTTACCTCCTTATGTTGGATTCCCGCCATGCAAAGCGTGGTCTTTGGGGAAGTTGAATACTCAACTCTCGATTACAAAGGATCATTCAAGACCCCCCCTAAATTTCTTCAGAGGATTCAAGGGGATATTTATGGACCTATCCAACCAACATGTGGACCATTTAGATACTTTATGGTGTTGGTCGATGCATCGACACGATGGTCACATGTTTGCCTGTTGTTTACAAGCAACGCTACATTTGCTAAACTCCTAGCACAAATTATTAAGCTAAGGGCTCACCACCCTGATTATCCGATCAAGTCGATTCGACTTGATAACGCTTGAGAGTTTACGCCACAGACTTTTGACGATTATTACATGTTAGTAGGGATTGATGTGGAACATCATGTACCCCATGTTCACACTAAAAAAGGCCTGGCAGAAGGTTTCATAAAGCGCATTCAATTGATAGCTCAGACTTTGGTTATGAGAACCAAACTGCCGGTATTTACCTGGGGCTATGCAATATTGCACGCAGCTATATTGGCCCGCTTGAGGTCCACTGCTACCCAACCTCATTCACCGTTACAGTTGGTTACTGGATACGAGCATGACATCTCGCATTTATGGGTGTTTGGGTTCACCATTTATGTGCCATTAATGCCGCCACTATGTACCCAAATGGGTCCTCAGAGAAAAATGGGAATCTATGTTGGTTATGATTCGCAATCAATTGTTCGCTATTTAAAACCCTTGACATGAGACCTCTTTACCGTACGTTTTGCGGATTGTCACTTTTGTGATACAGTCTTCCCATTGTTAGGGGGAGATAAGCATGCTAACGTTCCTGGCGCGAATTGTCATGGTATGCTCCCACTATGTCTCATTTAGATCCTTGCACTGCCCAGTCTGAAACTGAGGTGCGACGAATTATAGATCTTCAGAGCATTGCTTAGAGCATGCCATTTGCTTTTAATGATCTAGCTAAGGTGACAAGATCATATATACCCGTTGCAAACACACCTGCAAGGATAGATGTACCTCGCATACGTCAACAACCGGCTGGGAAGGCCCAACCGTCCCCGAAGGTGGGGAGGCTGCACTTTCCACGCGGCCCTGTAAATTGGTGGCTAGCCAATCATCTACTTCGACCCTGAAGTGTGGCAGACCCCTTAGTTCAAAGGATTCATAACCCTGGAAGAGGAAAACGGCACCAACTAGTGACCCTAGTTTGAATATGACCGTCGCTTACTCATCTGTTCTAACGCGTAAGGTTATTCTAAATTATGACAATGTCTTAGACGAGACAACCTGGCTTCCCGAGAATCATGAGATTTTGGTTCACTACGCAGTATTGGATGAGGTTTGAAATCAGAATGAGATGATCGTTGACGATGCACTTGTGTACACAGTAGCTACTAACATCATGCTTAGCGATGACATTGAACCACGTTCCGTTGATGATTGCCAACGTAAAACATATTGGTCAAACTGGAAACAAGCAATCCAGGTCGAACTCGATTCGCTCGCGCAACGTAAAGTGTTTTGGCCTATAGTTCCTACACCACCACGCGTGAAGCCCATTGGCTACAAGTGGGTTTTCGTGAGGAAGCGTAATGAGAAGAATGAAATAGTGCAATACAAAACACGCCTTGTAGCGTAAGGCTTCTCTCAATGCCTTGGGATTGATTACGAGGAGACGTATTCCCCCATAATGGACGTTATAACGTTCCGCTACTTTATAAATTTGGTAGTTTCCAAAAAATTGAATATGCAGCTTATGGACGTGATAATCGCATATCTCTATGGGGATCTAGATACGAAAATATACATGAAAGTTCCAGAAGGACTTCCATGGACTGGTTCAAATAGTTCTAGACCAAGAAACACTCTCTCAATTAGGTTGAAGAGGTCACTCTACGGATTGAAACAATCCGGGCGAATGTGGTATAACTGTCTGAGTGAATAATTGACAAGTCAGGGTTATGTGAACAACAAATTATGCCCATGTGTGCTCATAAAGAAGCCACATTCTGGATTTGCAATTGTTGTAGTTTATGTTGACGACATGAACCTTTTTGGAACTTCTATAGAGCTTGAGGAAATTGCTACACACTTGAAATCGGAATTTAAGATGAAAGATCTTAGGAAAACTCGATATTGCCTCGGTTTGGAAATCGAGCATTGTTCAGATGGAATCCTAGTACATTAATCGAACTACACTTAAAAATTGTTACGACGTTTTAATGAGGATAAAGCGAAGTCTTCGAGAACGCCTATGGTCGTTCGGACTCTATATGCTAAATGAGATCCTTTCCGTCCAAAGGAGGATGAGGAAGAGATTTGGGAACCCGAAGTTCCTTACCTAAGTGCAATTGGGGCTTTATTGTACTTGGCTCAATGCACTAGACTCGACATCTCCTTTGTTGTTAATATTTTGGCTAGATACAACAATGCACCCATACACAGACACTGGAATGGTGTTAAAGACATTTTTCGCTACCTCAAGTGTACTACGGATTTGAGCTTGTTCTATACCCGTGAATCTTCGAGTGTTGCCGCCTCCCACGGTTCTCGGATTGATTCTATTCTTGTTGGTTACGCAGATGCTGGATATCTGTCTGACACACATAGGGCACGTTCTCAAACGAGCTATGTCTCTACCGTTGGAGACACCGCTATATCTTGGAGGTTTACCAAGCAAACGCTAGTTGCGACTTCTTCGAACCATACTGAGATTCTCACCCTGCATGAAGCATCGCGTGAGTGTTTTTCGCTGAGAACAGTTATGGAACATATTCGAAGCACTAGTGGTTTTACTTTCGTTGTTGACCTTCCTACGACAATCTTTGAAGACAATGCAGCATGTATCAAGTAGTTAAAGAAGGGATACATCAAGGGAGACAACACCAAGCACATAACGCTGAAGTTCTTTTACTCTCACCAGAAACAACAACATCAAAACATTGCAGTCAAGCAAATACGTTCCCAAGACAACATGACCGATCTCTTCATCAAGTCATTGCCCAAGTCTACTTTTCAGAAGCTCGTCCAAGGAATCGGTATGCGTAAATTATCTGAGTTGAATCGCTTGCAGTTTTCTTATTTGGAAGTTATTTCTAACTCAGGGGGAGTATCCTGAGGCATACTCACTTGATCTTAATGTGCTCTTTTTCCTATGATTAGGAGCAATTTTGACCCTGCGTTTTTGCTACCTAATGCGCTTTTGACAAGGCACCCATCTTGGGATGATCATACTCCATTGAGTTCACTGCTTTCATCCTGTTTGACATTTGTTTTGGACATTATGCATACTTTTCACTTTTCTCCTTAGTCTATGGGTTTTCCCCATGTCTTGGGTTTTACCATAGCGAGGTTTTCTGAGTTTTACCACCAATGCATACTTTCTTTAAATTTGAGACTCGCGTTCACCAATCGTGCCGATGACTTCATCAACTATTCTACCTTATTTGCTGAAGATCTGATGCAATGGTTTGTTGAGTATTTACACACTCAAGGGGGAGTGTTGCAGTCATATTTAGAATAGGAATGTGATTGTGTAAATCCTAGTAGATATAGGAATATCTCTTATATTCCTATTAGGAGTTGATTACCTATTAAGAGTTGTAATCCTAAAAGGGTAAGGCTTTTGCCTATCCTACTACTATAAATAAAGGCACAATGGGGGTGATACAACACACACCTCACAATTAAATCTCTCTCTTCCATCTTGCTACCGCCAATCCCATCTCTCTGTAACCCCTTATATTAGTTCAATCAAATAGGCCTACAACAGTTTGTACTTTTTCTGGATCCCATTATTGGTTTGTTTCGAGTGCGTGATATTCACTGTCAAATCATCAGAGAAACCCTAACCACACCAATATTGTCTCATCTTAATCACCTATTACTAAGTATTGGGTTTATCAAAAAAGGCTTCGGTGTTTTTAAGAGTGAATTCATGCACTTATTATACCTTATTTACTTAATCTCCCGATGTGAGACTTATATTCAACACGCCCCCTCCCATGTGATCAAAATATAGTGGGCCACAAGTGCAACCGATCCCACATCAGAGATTAACTGTGGAAGCATGGTGTTACATTAAGCACAATAACTCAAGCATGACACCCACATGACTCATAATCAAACTTGCTTTGGAACCATGTCCGATCATCAAGGAGACCGGCCACTGGCCCACTCCTAACCACGCCAATATTATCCTAACTTAATCACCTATTACTGGTTGTTGAGTTTTATCACAAAGGGATCTCTATTATTAGGGTGAACTCATATACTTATATATTAATTCTCCGATGTGGAACTTATATTCAACATTCACGTGCTTGTCTTTCCATTCCCAGTGTGGAAGTTCTCTTCACGTGTGGCAGACTAAAGATATGGTTCCACGTGAGGTAGCGCGGAAATCCCACATTGGAGATTTGACAAAATATTACAAATTAAATACAAATAGTTTTATCCCAAATACGCCAAGGTCTTTAGAAAAAAATCTTACACCTCTTAAGCTACAAATTATTAACTTGGGAACAATATTAGTGTTAAACCATTAGGCTAGCCTTTCTAAAATTTTGACAATATATAATAATAGTATTATAAGAAATTCATAGCTTATTTGGTTAAACATATTTCATATGTACCGGATGTGTTAGAGTTCAATTTCACCACACTAGCTCTTGTATAAAAATAAAGAAAACCAACTATATTTTATCTTTGTCAATACCCTAAGCTGTGAAGAACATGTCAGCAGAGCCGCAGAGATCAACCAGGGATCTCATCATAATGTCGACTTTATATACTGCTCGTGAACATGTATGCGAGGACCAGTACAAAACCACCTGCAAAATATAACGGAATACTTAATTGTGTCCACACGCATGCCTTGATACTATGTTATGCTTTATGTTGTGAAATGCATAAAAATCTGGCTTACTTCGTCTCACTGACTAGGGTAGTTATACAAAGAGTCAACAGGATGTCCCACAAGTTGAAAGGCTGAGGTACAAAATTGCCCAAGAGAATCTTCAGAAACTTTGTATTGTGACTATGTTACTAATTCATGTAATTTTGTAGGCTGTATAAATAACATGATAAATGATTAATTTGGAACTTAATAAGATTAATTTGGAACTTAATAAGATTAATATAATAAATAGAGAGCTTTAATGAAACACTTCCGGTACTATTCGTTTTTAACGAAAATGACATTTTTACTCTAAAAAGTGGTATTATTCACTTACAACACCTTTTTGTCATTTTGATTAAAACTCAAAGTTTTCAAGCCATTTTCATCAGTTTTCCTTAATAAATAAGTATGTATGTGTTATAGTTGTAAGTTATGATAACTCTAGCTACTTGGTGAAGTTAGAGGCGGCTAATCAATCCATTAGATTGTTCACGGGTACCCATTAAGAGCTGTTTAATTTGATATCACTATAATATAGAGATGAGATTGGTAGTGGCGACGATAATGTAAGATGAAATTAAACTAAATGAGTCTTAATAAGTATCTATTAATAACCAATGAGTTGATTTGTGACCTCTAGGTGAAGCGGCGACAAATAAAAAATCTCTTCATCATGAACTTTGTGGTGTGGCACTATCCCATTGTGCTACTAAACCATCTATATGAATAACATTGTGCTACTAAACCCTAGTGTGACACTATCCCAATGTGCTACTAAACCAGAGTGTGACACTATCCCAATGTGCTACGAAACCCTAGTGTGACACTATCCCAATGTGCTACTAAACCATCTACATGAATAACATAATTGATGAATATTAGGGACCTAGAGAATATAATTTTGAATAAGGACATAAATGTTATAGGATAAATAAATTAGTAACCTTACATGGCGAGGTGACTCTGAGAATTTTCTTCAGATCCTGTAGCAAAAGCAGCCACATGACTCATACAACTGCTTTCATGTTTTCACACAATGTCACTACACCGACAACATATATATGCATGCACATGCCAACGCACCCATATAAACCCAAAAACAAACAAAAGGAAAATTCGTTCATGTTGCATCTATATCACGGAAGATATATGTACCATTTGACTTTTTAACTTCTCTGCATTTTTTGACTGGCCCAGAGGCTTCGAGTTGTGGAAACCCTTTAAGAATGGAAGAGGAGTATCAAAATGCTCTCTCTTTGCATGGAAGAAGTTAAAAGAAACGTTTTGAAATTGACAAATAAGATTACATCTATACACAAAGTAGTACATTTAAATGAATTTGAAATAACAATATGCAAGGAATTATTTGAAACTCACTTGTTTTCTTCCTTCACTTGTTCAAATAGTTACATATAATGATTGTAATAGTTGAAACAACCAATTTAATTAATCTTATAATTTTATCAAAAAATCCATAGATTTGGAATTCCTCCATTTAAGTGGGTACTAAGATTTTCTCTCTTCAGTCATTCGCAATTCACATAACAGAAAGGAAAAGATTTCAATGCTCTTGACAAAACTTGTAAAACACTTGAGTACCACAGATACACTCAACTCTTATAATCTTGACATCGGTTCTTGAAAGTGATTAATGTCGTTTACGTGAAATCATGCCAGCCTCTGCTTTAACTAGATAGCTGCTTTCTAGCAACATAAACTATGCACCAAAACAACTTGCGATTTAGTGTCGTTTATATCAACATTAAATACAGGTCGTCATCCTAAGTGCGAAAAGGAGAAAGACCACTGCGGGCTCGCTGATATAGGGATTAGTAGTAATTAACAAGAAAACTTAAAACAATAAAATATGTAGTCGGTAAAATATCGTCCATCTTTCCACCGAATACAGAAGATCTTCGTAGAAACAAGCAAAATCTGTGGACTGATGATTTTATCCAATTAATTTCATCATGCTAGCTTTTTCCAAAAGTGAATTTAGTTTCCATAATTTATTTCCTTAAAGTGATTATGGGAGCCGCTAAATGTTGGATAGCATATAATAAGACAGCATCATGAATCACTACGTGAAAAAGAACCAAAAGCCACACTCAATCTTGTCACAGCTTGATAAACCGTGTCTTTAAACCATTGAAGGCGGCACTAATTATCATCCAATCAATGAGCTTCAACTTGAAAAAGGAAGAATATGTTTTGTGTTTCACACTCGAGTCCACCTCTCTGTCATTTAGATTAAGTAAAATCATATATATCGTTGGAATAGAACAAAAAGAAAGAGTAATGTCTTGTGTACTATATTTATTTGATGCACAAGTGAGTTCCATTTCTTACAACAATTTGGTCTACGCTATAGTCTGTTAACATGGTATAAGTCTCTAAATTTGCTGAAGTGAATCTCTTTTATATTCGAGATATATACTGCAATTCGATGGACTAATATGTAATTTGTATGTGAATAACTTTACAAAGGATTGTTTGTTTTACTAAATCATTAGCTCAATATTTTTATAGGAAAACTAGTGAAAAGAGTTTGAAAACTTTGAGTTTTAACTATAAGGACAAAATAAAGGGTAAAGTGAATAGTACAAGGATTGACTTTTTAGTGTTAAAATGTGGTTTTTCGTTAAAATGAACAGTACCGGGTGCTTTTCATTAAAGTTCCCTATTTTTATAGCATTAACGTAAAATATTCGAGTCAATATTTCTAGTTTATGGAAGAGAAAACTTGAAAAATATTTGTGCATATACAGTCGGCTATATGCAGGAATATAGACGGCCATTTAGTTCGAACTTATTTCGAAAAGAAAGTAACATTGTTTTCTCCAACTTGTAGAGAAATTTTTAGTTGTGACGGGAACACGAATGATATATCATGTGGTTTTATGTAACTGGTGGAACATTTTTTTTTTTTAAGTTATTAACTTTTTAACACACTTATCTCACCGTTTATATAACGACACGTGGTGTACCATCCCGTGTGACGGTCACACTGAAAAATCTCTCCGACTTGTGTAAAAGAAAAACGTTCAAAAGCAAGTTGCTATATTTTCTATTTGTCTTGTTCTTTCTAAAGTTAAAACATTATCTCTAATATAATATCGATCAGTGATGCTAGAGTACCAGGTCACTGACTCCATGTGGGTTGTGAACACTAAGTCGTGTAATTTTGCTTTCCTACAGGTCCCCTACCTGGTTTGAACGTAAAAGTTGTCAAACATTTCAACTCAAATAGGACCCTAAATGGACCCCTCCTCATATATAAAATTGTACAAACATAATAAAAACCAAACCATACAAAATTCAACGAGTCCACACATTTCATTAAAAAAAAATCCAAGTGCATGGTGACATGTGCCATGACCAGAGTGCTGCCCCATCACTATAAAAAGCCACTCACTTCTACTAGTTTCGAACCATCCTAGAACATAAGAGTAAAGATGTCTCCCAATTACTTGCTAGTTTTTCTTGTCGGAGTGGTGGTTTTCACCACTTCAACTCCTTCTCTTGCCCTGAAACCCCCAATTCACAAGCCTCCTTCCCACAACCCACCAAATCACAAGACTCCAACCCCACTTAACAAGGAAGAGCCTTTCCCATTCCCAGAGAAGAAGCCCCCAACCCAACATAACGAGCCCCTCAAGGGCAAAGGAGAGAAGCCTCCACCCAAGCACAAGCCACCGCACAATGAACACCACTTGCTAGAGGTGGAAGGCAAAATTCCCGAGGGACAAAAGCCACCTCAAGAGCACAATCAGCCTCCAAAGGGACAAAAGCCACCACAAGAGCACACTGAGGATCCAGGGTTTGAGAAGCCGCCACCAGAGCACAAACCAGGACAGCCAGGTGATGAGCCACCGAAGAGAGGACCACCAGGACATACCCCAGGTATCGGACACCCAGGTGACGAGCCACCGAAGAAAGGAGAGAAGCCACCACCCGAGCACAAACCAGGACACCCAGGTGATCAGGAATCCCAAAAAGGAGAAAAGCCACCACCGAAGAACAAGGGAACCCCAGGTCATGATGAACCTCCCAAGGGTAAGAAGCCACCACCGGAGCACAAGCCACCTCACAATGAACAAAACACCGGACGTCGTTTATTAGAGGCAGAGTCATTGGATGGGAAATTGCCTCCTAAGGGAAAGAAGCCAAAGCCACCTCCAAAAGGGAAGCCACCAACCCCACTTGAACATAATGACGAGGGAGATCACAAGCCATTCCCTGAACACGACCCAAAACCAAAGCCAGTTGAGCAGCCTCCAAAGGGTAAGGGAGATAAGCCACCGAAGGGTAAGGGAGATGAGCCACCTCATCATGATCGTCATCTTGAAGAGAATGTGGTGGAGGAGGGAAGAGACTCAGATCACAAGCCACCTCGGAAACTAAAACCCCCAACTGGTACTGGGAAGAAGCCCCCAACTCGCCCTGTCAAGCCACCTCAAAAACCACCACACAAGCCTCCATTTCCCAACTGACGATGCATATGCATGCATGGATGACTAGCTTGCTGGCTCGGTTCCATATATTATTATGTAGAATAAGAGTGATCATCTGTTACAACTATTACGTACGTACGTAGTTGCATGCATGCCACTATTTGTACTACTTGGTACCATCGTGGTATTTAGCGCTCGGCTACCTAGCAGTTGAGGATTAGTTCAGAGATATGGACTTGTATGCTCTTCTCATGTAAAGCATCCATTATCATCTGTGCTCTGATTATATAAATATTTATATATGAACCATGCACTCTTTTCAATTTATTTCATTCTCATTTGGTGTAGCTAAAATCACACAAAATACTTGAAAGAGTACAAAGATGTTGTAGTATAGATACTCATGTAAGGTCGTTCTCCACAATGACTATTTTAACAGTTTATGTAAAAACAATTCCTACAAGGACTATTTTAATAGTTTATGTAAAAACAATTCCTAATTAACTACTTAAAACTAAAAATTGAGAAAGGAGTTTTTGAATTTGGGTAATATGAAAAACGAATTTTAATTAAAAACAAGTAGCAAATTCACCCAAAATTAATACAATAAAAGAAGAGAGTTTTAAATACCAATTTATAAAAGCATTAGGGTTCCACCATCACCTAGCAATCCTATGAATTTTTACCAATTATTTATGATCTACACATGACACTTTGAAGGTTAGGTTTTCGTAATATATACTCTACTTTTGGAACCTTCAACATTGAACGTATATCAAACATGCAATCCGTCCGGACGTTCGGATCAAATATGAACATGAGAGACTCATTATGTTTTATGAAAACCCGTTGAAAAACCATGCAACCCTTAAGAGACGATGTTCATTTTAAGTGAAATTACAATTATTAATCACAAGAAGCCAGCATCAATTTCAAGGAACCTTCCGACCAAAATTGCATCAAATTATTTTTCTAAAGATCCTCATGGTGATCAAGCATTAAGACATTTAGATAGTTTAAAACTATGATCAATAATTCAAAGCGTGCAAGCAATCAACCATAAGCAATTAAATAAAAATTACATATTCATGCTAAAGCTCAAGGCTTCACCCTAGCAAACGAATTAGCTACGCATATTCATAATTAAATTCATAGAAAATATTATTAGAATGAATCAGAATGACAACACTTTAAAGTAAAAATTTGAAATTCTTCAAGAACCCAATTTCTGTCTTCAAAGTCGCATAAAATAACCTTTTTTAAAAAACTAAGACTGCCAAAGCCTTATATCCACTGCTATGCCATCGCATAATCCCTAAAACATAGTCTTTTTTCTCAACTAGGAAACTAAATAATAATAAAATATCTTACAAAATAAAGTCTTAATTAAGTTAGGAGAATCTGCAAAGGAACTGTCTAGCCACGTTTTAGCCTCAAATATCCTCCAAATCCAGCCCATAATAGCTCATTTTAAAGATCGGAACGTTCTGAACACATCTACAGAAGGCCACGGACCCATCATAGGTCATCTTGGGCTCCAAAAACGCATTTCAAGCCCAAAACGTCACTTTTCCAGCACCACACACTGCTCCTTTAGTCTATCGCCAGAAAATCTATGCTTGGTAAAAAATTCCAAATTTTGACACGATCAAGCTAAGTGACTCATGAACATCCTCCAACTAGAATTACTCCAAAATTCATCCATTTGATCACGCCTTGCTCCAGAGGAAGTTGAAAGTCCTATATTGAAAATACAATTCAAAGTATCAAAATTCTTCCAAAATAATAACCAAAATATACTAAGAATAAGGTTAAATATATAATATAAAATCTACTCATCAGTAGCTAATTAAAATTGTTCGGAAATTTGGCCTTCTATGATGGACTATCAGTGAAAAATAAAATTTTGCACATGTCAAATATTTTAGCTAATAGAGTGTTGGGTTTTTACATATAGGTTTTGGGTTCAAAACTTCATTTTTTGTAAATTATTGTAATAGTTTCAAACTCTCAAGCTCTCCTTAACAAATATATATGTATTAAAAAAAAAAGACTTGAGGTTCAACCATAAAACCAATTGGCAATGTGGGAAGTAGCCCAATTACTTATAAGTATATGCAAGGTCCCTCCTCTTTCCGATATGGGATTCACTCTCAACACGCCTCATGTGTGGTTAATTTTTAAGTCTAACAATTGGACAACACCAATCGCGTGATATGGGGAATATGTAGCTGTTGGGTATCACACGTGGGACAACCTTGCTCTGATACCATGAACAAAGTTGAGGTACCACAAAAAAATCTATTGGCAATATGAGGAGTTGCCTAATTACTTATAAGCACATGCAATGTCTATCAATTTTCACGTGTGGGATTCATTCTCAACAGTAACACCAATAAAGAATAATAAACTATTGCTTTTTTATTTTTGTTTTTATTTCTAATTTTTATGTTTAAACTATAATAACTTGTCGATATTGCCAAATAACAACCTTGTCTTGGCCAAAACTCGAACAATTATTCTACTGTAGATTGACACTTGGTGCTAGTAAAATAATCTTTTTGCAATAATTGGTGGGAATAAAATAAAATAATTTTTTTTTAAAAGTAAGTGATAGCGTTAATGGGTTAAATAGTAAGTTGTTAGAGGGAATGATAATTGATGTGGATCAAATCTGCATAGGGCATTAGCATGATTGCTTTCCACTACTGGGTTAAAGTGGTATCTGCAAAAATCATACAAATTAGGTATGTTTTTTTGGTTGAGTTGCTCTTTTGGAAATCCAAAAGACAAATTAACATGTATATCAGTATGAGTTCAAATCTTATGCACTCATTTTGCATGTGACATCTATGTGGCCTCTAATCGTACTGACACGTTTTAGTAAACTTAATCCTCCTTAAATTTGTTGTCACAAACTTAAACTTAAGGGAGACTTTGGATGCGGTCCCGGTCCCTAACTACCAATGTTCTTTGACTAAAACCTTTGTGGTTTTCAATTTTTTATTAAGGTCATTGACATTAATGTAATAATGTATTTCAAAGTAGGTTATTATATTTTTTAAATTAAAAATAAAATTTGTAGTTATTTAATTAATGAGATTTTAAATAAAATCCAAATTTATGGGATTAAAAAAATATTAGAGAAATTATATTCTCCAATATATTGTGTATATATACATATATACACATATATATGTGGATATATTCATCAAAACTAACCAAAAAATTATTGTACCATAATAGAGTCAAAGAATTGACCATAATAGAGTCAAGGTAATGGAGAAAGAATTGACAGCAATAGAGTCAAAGAATTGACCATAATAGAGTCCTTCTCAGTTGACTCCATTGAATTAGAAACTCGAAGTTGATCCTGCAAGTTTGGATCTCGGGTAATAGATGAGTTGGTAGTTTGTGCAGAACAATGGGCAGGAAGATGATCCTTATGTAAACAAAATTGACATGTAGTAATTTCAGGTGGCAAAGAACTAGGATATGGAGATGGAGGTGAGCCAATCATTCCATTATAACTATCAACATTACTACCATAGCTTGACTGACATGAACTAAAATTGGATTGAGCATGATAACAACCATTGAAACCAACATGAAATTAATAGCTAAAGAGAGGAAAGAAAGAACAGTTTGTCCCACATTCACCAAATTTAGTTACCACAGCAGACATAAGAGGTTTCACAAGAGCACAATCCACAATGGCTTCCTTAAGGAGCAATTGTGCACGAAAGTCCTTGAGTGAAACAATACTCTCACACCCTTTTATTACACATTTAAATGTGTTGTATTTTGGAGGAAGTCCATTCAACACATTGATCACAAAGTCTTCATCAGCAAATGTGACACCAAGAATAGAAAGTCTATCCCCTTGCTTCTTTAATTCTTCAAAGATATTGATGAATTTGATCCTTTCTTAATGTTGTAAAGATCAGTCGGTAATTTGATTTTACTGGTTTTTGTACTTGGTAAGAAAAATTGGTTTTGAAGACGAACCCAAATCTCTTAAGAACTCTTGCTACCAATCACACAGGAAATAACGGATGAAGAAAATGTTGCAGTAAGTAACAACATCAAGGCATGATCATGCATTTTCCAGACTTTGTACTCATCAATTTCAATTCTTGAAGATGAAGTACCAGATGTTATTAAGGGTGGGTTGGAAAAACAGAAAACCGAAAAAACCTGAACCGAAAATCGAATCGAGGCCGAAAAAACAGAATCGAAAAAAAAACCGAACCAAACCAAATCTGGTTGGGTCGGTTTTGGTTTTTGGGTTTCAAAAACCGAACCGAACCGAATTGAAATTATTTTATTAATTAATAATTTTTATTCTAAACGGCAACGTTTTGGTGCTTTACCCCAATTGTAACCCTAACCCTAAGGTCCCCCCGTATTCCTCTCGTGACTCTCGTCTCTCCCATTTCCCAATTCGACTTCATAATCGCAAGCCTCCTATCTCTCTTGGTCTTCAAAGTTCAATCACTTTCTCAAACTCTCTATCTCTCATTCCCAGCAATGACCCGCTACCCTTCTCACTCTCAATCTCTCACACTTCGCCATTAGTCATCTCGCCGTCACCTTCTTTTGCAGTTTCGAGTCTCGATAGCAATAGGTTAGTCTCACACTCTCACTTTGTTAAGATTTTACCATGACTCAGTTACTTTTACATATCTTGTAATGGGGTAATAGTTAAAGGGTGACTCACCACTGGGGTTGCCAAGTCGTTTGTCTGTAGTGAATGTGTGGGCTATATACAATTCCCATGTAATTCTCTTTTGGAGTATGAATCAAAATTGAACTTTATCTTTCCTTTTGCAAATTTCCTTTTCTCTGTCTTTCTTCCTCCTTTGGGGCGGTAAGAACCTACCATTTGGTATCCAGAGCCCAGCTGTGCATTTATGGGCAAAAGCAAAGCATCAGTCACCGTGGCGGACGTGACCGAGGAAGAGCTTGACCGTGAGTTCCAGCAACAACAAATGTTCACCCAAATCTAGGAATTTCATGAATCCATGACGATGATGAACCTTCGCCATGATGAACTTCAGCAACACATAAAAGATATACAACACTCTCTGGCTGATTTGTCGATCTATCGGGTTCGACAATAGCAATTTCAGCAAACTTTGCTCGAAGAACTCCGCTTCCTCAAAACCCAACCCCCACCCCAACCCACCTCCCATATTCCAATCAGCTCCATTCCGATTTCTCTGGGATCCACCCCCTTCTCTGCCCTCCACATCGCTGTCCCTTCTCATACTTGGGGCATTTCATCCTCCCAACCCATCACCTTTAACCATCCCCCCGGTGCACGCCTACCCACTGGCCCGACCTCTCTCCCATAAACCACTCCCCTTCCTTCCTTTACTCAGGCGGCGAGCCGAGCCTCCCCTTCTCAGTACAACCCACCACCCACATCGATTGGCCTCTCATTTCCTTCTTTGACCCATGAACCTTACACCGCACAACCATACCATCATTCTTCCCCCACCTTTTCAGGCTCTAAGCACTTGAAGATCGAGCTTCCCCGTTTCTTTGGGGAGGATCCTTATGGCTGGGTTGCTATAACAGAAGAATTCTTGGAGTATCATAAGGTAGAGGACAGCCGCCAGGTGACAGTAGTCGGACTACATCTTGGTGGTGGCGAGGCACACTTGCTCCGCTAGTTCAAGATGCGATTTCCCCTTTCAACTTGGGCCACATTCACGGCCCAGTTGCTGTAACAGTTTGGGCCAGCTGATCAGTTTGGGCCAGCTGATGCCTTGAATTTCTATACGGCTTTGTCCTATATCACCTAAATGGGTTTGATTGAGGCTTACGTGGGCCAATTATCAGACTTTCTTGTCGGCCCTTGGAATTGGACTGAAGCCCAACTACTGGGGGCTTTCTTAGGGGGTCTCAAAGATGAAATCCAAGATGATGTCATAGCTCAAGGGCCTTCTTCCCTTACATAGGCCATTGAACTCACTCGGATCGATAAGCACAAACAGGGCAGGCGGCCGGTTCCTCACACGAGGTTTTCCCGTTCCTTAGCCATTCCATCTAAATCCTCACCATTTTCTTCTCCCATACCCTCGCCCCTCCCTTCCACGTCCCAATCACCACCCACACCACCCAACCCTCCCACTACAAAATCGATCTTACGCCTGACACAAACGGAGATGCAGACCCGCTGAGAATAAGGTTTGTGTTTTAATTGTGATGAACAATATCATCTAGGCCACCAGTGCCGTAAATCCCATATCCTCTTGCTCCTGGCAGACGATGACAACCATGCGCTTGAATCAGATTTCGAAAAACAAGTTCCACAACTCCTAGCTCTGGTAGAAAAGCCCTAGATGCCTATTGCCCTCTATGCTATTTCGGCACCAAAGCACTCTAAAGGCCAAGCCATGAGATTGGAAGGGCTAATTTTCCAGTCCCCAATTCAAGTGTTTAAAGATTCGGGTACAGATCAGAGTTTTCTCAACCCTCAGGTGGCTTTACGCTTGGGATTGAAGGTGGATACCTCCCGCACAGAGGCGGTCATGGTTGCCACATGCCACTATTTTCGCACCAAAGGGGTGGCACCCCAGGTCTCGGTGTGCCTTTAAGGCTATGTGTTCTAGAGTGATTACCATATCTTGGCAGTTGCCGGCTACGACATGGTACTCGGGGTGGAAAGGCTCGAAACTTTAGGCTTCATTGGCTGGAATTTCGTACTTGGGGTTATGGAGTTCTTCGTCAGGGGTACAAATTACAGATTAGTAGGCTCTTCCACCACTTCCACACAGTTGACTACCATCGAACGAGCATCAGGGAATTGGGCAAGCATCCTCTCGTAAATCTCTAGCTTTCCTCCAGCCCCGAGTCCTTCGTCTCCACCACCAGCCCTCATCCAGGTTGTACTCCATCAATATGATTATCTGTTTCAACCGCCATCATCATTACTACCTCACCAGGATATCGACCATTAGATTCCCCTACTTCTGGGCACATGTCCAATTAATGTTCGGCCTTACCGTTATGGTCATGCCCAAAAGGCGGAGCTCGAAAGGCAAGTCGATGAGATGTTTGCAGCAGTCATCATATGGCCCAACCTTAGTCCTTTCTCATCACCCGTTCTGTTAGTCACCAAGGGAGATGCCGCTTGGCATTTTTGTGTCAACTATCGAGTGGTCAACTCGGCCACCATCAAAGATTACTTTCTGGTCCCCATAATCAATGAACTTCCCGCCGAACTACACAGGGCGATCATTTTTTCCACATTGGACCTCCGCTCGGGGTATCATTAGATTCAGATGCATGAGGATGACATTCATAAGACCGTTTTTCACATGCACGAAGGCCATTATGAGTTCACCATCATACCCTTTGAGCTTATGAATGCCTCGACGACTGTTCAGGCATTGATGAATACTATCTTAAAGCCCCTATTGCGAAAATCAGTCATTGTCTTCTTTGACGACATTTTGGTATTTAGCGGCTCGGTCGAACAACATGTCACTCACATAGCTGCTGTATTTGCAATCATCCAGACAATTTCCTTGAAGCTGAAGCCTTCTAAATGTATTTTTGGTCAGGATTCCATAGCATAATTGGCCCACATCATCTCGGTCGCTGGAGTAAATGTGGATTTTTCCAAAATTGAGGCAATTGTGGATTGGTCGACCCTTTCTACCATCCGTGCTCTTCGAGGGTTTTTAGAACTTGCGGGGTATTACCGTAAGTTCGTCCATCACATTGGTATTATTGCAAAACCCCTCACGGACTTGCTAAAAAAGGATGGGTTTCTGTGGTCTACGGAAGCCGACATGGCATTCGCTGCTATCAAGGAGGCTTTATCCACCACACTGGTTCTGACACTCCCAGATTTTACCATATCATTTACCATTGAGTGTGATGCCTTAAATGTCGGCATTGGGGCGGTGCTATCCCAAGACAATTATCCAATTGAATTCCTCAGCAAGCCCCTGGCCCCCAAACACCAATCGTTATCGGTATATGATAAGGAAATGTTGGCAATGCTGTTTGCAATATAGAAATGGCATCCGTATTTAATCGGCCATCACTTTAAGATCCTCACGGACCATCAAACCTTGAAGTATTTCCTCGACCAACGGATTACAATGCTAGCACAACAGAAATGGCCCCTCAAGTTACTCGGCTACAATTACACATTGGAGTATTGTCCAGGGTCCTCTAATGTCGCGGCAGACACGCTATCTCGACGTCCTGAACTCCTCTAGTTAATGGGACTCTCTCAGCCAATCTTCGAGTGCGTGACTGACATTCAGGCCACATATGTCAATGACCCGCACACCACTGCCCTCTTCACGGATTTGAAACAGAATCCCGCCAGTAAGCCCTCTTATACACTCCAAATGGATCTTATCTATTACAAGTCTGGGATTTTTGTGTCGGCCTCTTCCCCGTGGCATGCTCAACTCTTCAAGGAGTTTCACTCTTCGCCTTTTACGGGTAACTCAGGGTTCTTGCGCACCTACAAGCGTCTCACGCTCAACTTCAATTGGCTGGGCTTAAAGAAGAAGGTCAAACGCTTTGTGTCCGAGTGTGATATTTGCTAGCACACTAATTATGAAACCATCAAACCACCAGGTCCGTTGCAGCCCCTTGCCATTCCACAACAGGTTTGGACAAACATAGCCATGGATTTTATTAAGGGACTGCCGCCCACTCAGGGCCGGAATGCTATCTTGGTTGTTGTGGATCGTCTCTCCAAATACGAACACTTCATCCCAATCAAGCATCCATATTCGGCACCAAAAATTGCAGACATCTTTATTTAAGATATTTTTCGTTTACATGGCATGCCGACATCGATCGTCAGTGATCGAGACCCCATTTTCATCAGCGAGTTTTGGAATGTTTTTTTCAAACAACAAAACACCATTTTGTGCAAACGCTCAGCCTACCACCCAATCTGATGGGCAAACGGAGGTCCTCAATCGAACCTTGGAGCATTACCTTTGGAGTTTTGTAATGGATAAGCCGAGTACTTGGATTCAGTGGCTCCTATGGGCGGAATAGTGGTACAACTCCACCTTTCAATCAGGGATCCAGATGACACCCTTCCAGGCCGTCTATGGTTACCCACTGCCTACTGTCACGTCATACCTACCTGGTTCTTCCCGGGTGCACCAAGTCGATGTCTCTCTTCGAAATCGCGACATCGTCTTCACCCAACTGAAAGAGAATATGCAGCTGGCCCAAAATCGGATGCGCCAACAGGCGGACAAATATAGGTCCGAAAGGACTTTCCACATTGGCGATTGGGTCTTTCTCAAGCTCCACCCATACAGGCAGCTCTCGGTCTCTGAAACCCACTGCTCCAAGCTCACTCCTCGCTACTATGGTCCCTTTCAAGTGTTGGCTCGTGTTAGACATGTTGCCTATACACTGGACCTGCTCCCTCAGTCCCGCATACAACCCACCTTTCATGTCTCGTTACTCAAACCCAAGTTAGGCGCCCATACAGTCGTATCTTCCACTCTGTCGTCAGTCTCCACGGATGGTGCCTTCACCTGGTTCCCAGAAGCAGTCTTGCAACGAGGCATGTTCAAGCGTGTGAATAAGGTAGTTATTCGTTGGCTAATCAAATGGAAAGGTCTGCCGGAGCATAATGCCACTTGGGAGGATGTGGATTCGATCTTGGCCCGTTTTGCGGAGTTTGTCACTTGAGGACAGGCTCTTTCTAAGGGGCGTGCCCTGTTAGGATTTTACCATGACTCAATTACTTTTACTTATCTTGTAATGGGGTAATAGTTAAGGGGTGACTCACCACTAGGGTTGCCAAGTCGTTTGTTTGTAGTGAATTTGTGGGCTATATACAATTCCCAT
Organism: Malus fusca; assembly: GCA_035220775.1. Lineage (NCBI taxonomy): Eukaryota > Viridiplantae > Streptophyta > Magnoliopsida > Rosales > Rosaceae > Malus > Malus fusca. Next base: position 18,826,806 of record CM069074.1, on the reverse strand, counting down.
GTAATTCCCTTTTGGAGTATGAATCAAAATTGAATTTTATCTTTCCTTTTGCAAATTTCCTTTTCTCTGTCATTCTTCCCCCTTTGGGCAGCTGGAACCTACCACACTTCTCTGTGTCTAATTTTCTATTCTATTCATTTGTTCAAATTGATTCTGATTGGACAAAGATTAGAGAAGGATTCATATTGTGGCCTTTACAGATTTTCAATTATTAATTGGCATTTTTTGTCGATAAAGATTAGAGGGATTCATACTTTGCATTTTTTTCGTTTCTTTCTGCAACATATGGATATATCATTCACTTACTTGATTGTAAAAGTTTTAACACTAAGATGGAATTATGTAAATAAACACACAATTTTGTCTTACAGTTGGATGGAACTCCTATTTTTTCCTGTAAATGCTACCTAAATAAACACACAATTTCGTCTTACAAACTTACAGTTGGAAGAAACCAGAGGATCTAAGTTTCTACTTTCTTGTTCAGGTAAGGTTTAAATTCGTTTTATCACGAATGGCAAACATTATAAACCAGAGGATCCGATATTGCTACCACATTGGGGAATACCAAATGGTCCAAGTTCGTTGTCACGGACTGAAGACAAAATGCTTTATACTGGTTTTGTTTTTTAAACTAGTTCTATTGTAAAGTATGTTGTAATTCCGGGCACTAAGCATGACTTAAATTTAATAATGTGCTTGATAGATGGGGTGATTTACCATTAAGGTTTTGCTGCATGATTTCACTCTGCATATTTCATATGCTTACTAGTTTTCTACTACTACTGACAGTGAATGTTACTAGTTCTCTCAAAACAATAATTCTGTTGGCAAGCTTGCGAGCCCTTTCAGCATCCAGTTGAGCTCTGTATTCTCTCATCATTCTATCGGTATCCTTCTCCAGTTCTCCCTTTCTAATTTCATCTCCCTAGTACAACAATACATTAAGGGTGCGTTTGTTACACCAGACTATCTCGGACAAGACTAGCTTCAGGGACTAAGTTGAACTGGCTTAGACTAGACTAAGGGCTGGTTTGGTATTGTTGTGCTTTGAAAAAAAACTGCTTCTACTGTGTTGTGAGAATAAGCAGCTGTGAAATAAAGCAGCAGAGTGTTTGGTAAACTTTTTTGTAAAAGTGCTTTTGAAAAAAAAAAGCAGTATTGTAATGTTTGGTAAACTTTTATGTAAAACAGAGGTGAAAAAAAGCTGGTTTTTCAAAGCTGGGTTTTGCAGCTTTGTGTTTTTGACTTTTTTTCACCCAAAACTATGAAAAAAAGCTGAAGCTGAATGTTTACCAAACACAAAAAAGCTCCCAGTTTTTTTTGATACCCACTTTTTTTAGAATCACCTCAGTACCAAACCAGGCCTAAGCTGGACTGACTTAGTGAAGCGTTCGGTGCAGTGTCGGACCAAAAAACAGGATAATTAACAGACTATAATATTATATTATTTAATACATTTCCAATAATATTTTATTATTAATTCAACATCTTTTTTTTTTCTAAAAAAACTATGCCCCTCTTTGGAAATTTCTTTCCTCTTCTCCCTCTTTAGCTCCGTCCCATCTCTTTTTTCTCTCTCTTTTTCCTGCAAAATCCAGATCCTTCCCATCTTTCCTTTGAACTCTATAATCTATACAACCAATCAATCATCATCTCTATCAATTATCTGACCGACTCCATTGATTTTTCCAATTTCTTGATTTTCTTTTTTCGGCAAGTTGGTCAAAGTGTCGATCGAGAAAGAAAGAAGCTTTGAGCATTATTTGAAATAGAGAAAATGGTTTTTTAGAGATGGGTAGAAGAAGAAAGCTAAGCCCAAGGGTTTTCTGGAAATTTTCTGGTCATCCCCAAAGCTAGCCATCTGGGATTTTTTTGGGAAAAAGGAAGAACAAGCACCGCCAACTGTTGGCCATGGTGACGACGCCGCAGAAGAAGAAGGAAGCCTAAGGATTGGATGTCACTATTTAGCAAGCAAAAGTTGGGGTATGGATCTTGGCCTCAATTTTCTTTTAGTCCCGCTTAATACCAAGTGAAAATATGAGACTAGATAACGGGGTTTAGCGAAGCAGGGAGGGCCTCATAGTCGAGGCTAGTCCCATTTATTGTGGTTCAAGACCTTATCAAACGTAGGATAATAATCCCGATTAAAGCAGTCCAAGCCAGTCCCTCCTAAGGAGGTGAAACAAACGCACCCTAAGAATAAGATTGACTGAAAATTTGCATGTAGCAGTGAAGAAGAAGACTACAGATGCAGAAAGCTTTTGAAAAAAAATGAATGGTAGCATGTAGACAATACAACCATGTTATGACATAGTAGGATATGTATGTGGGTGATGTGGAATGGTAGCAAGGTGACACGAATTTCATTGTGCATATACCGATAGAAGTAAAATATGTATGTGGGTGATGTGGAATGGGAATCAGAAATATGCCCTGTCTGATGATAACTCCTTCGGTGGTTAAAGTCTAATTATTTTAAATAACATTTTAATTCATTTCTTTTATTATTTGTATGTAAAAATAGCAAGTGGAAGTTCAAAAAAAAAAAATGCTATGTTGCCCCCTAGGCCGCCCAAGCGTTAGCAAGCAAATTGTCATTCAAACTTGAAATTGTCATTGTCTTTGATTCTATTGGAAATTTGGAATGGGACTGAGAATTTATTTATAATCCTATGGAAGATGTAATGATGTATTACAAAGATGCAAGCTTTGTTTTCTTAGGAATTTTTTTGCTATTGAAGAAAAAAAAAAAAAAAAACCAAACCGGGCCGAACCGAAAAAAATCGAAAAAAAATTGAACCGAACCGAACCGAAATTTCGGTTCAGTAAAATTTTGGCAAAAAACCGAACCCAGCCCTAGATGTTACCACTAAATATCCTGAAGAAGTAGAAGAAAACTAAGCAGGACACATATTTGATTCATCAACGAACTCCATAATTCCATGGACTTCAAGCATCAACTGCATCTGAAAATGCCATTTTAGATAATTTTTCTCATCCAGTTTCACAGTAACAGACGTTGAAATGGATGAAATCAATCCAGTGATTGGTGATTGCAAGATTTGAAGTTGATTCACAGTTACCATTTCAGAAAATTGTAGAGAAATTTGTCTAAGGAAAAGACTCAAACACCTGGTGTGCACAAACTTTCAGAGCAAAGAATGAAGAACTGGGTAACCTTGATACACCCACAACTTTGTGTAAGATTAAAAATATAATTTTTTGTCCCTTGATGTATTTAACCACCACATTTATTAATTATATTTTTATGTTTTATTTCTCATTTTCTTCATAATTTTAATGTATTAATTACATTTAATTCTAATTTTAATTCCAGTCATTATAATATATTTTGTTGTAAACATTTAGGTAAACTAATTATATATATATATATATATAATATGTCCTGATACAATATGTGTCCTCCATTTAGGTATATTAGTGCAGTAATTTATGTTGGTATGTCCATAGATACATTTAGGTACATTAATTCTTTGTAATACATTTTGGCACATACATTTCGTTATTACATTTAGGTACATTACAATATATTGCATTTCGGTACTGATATTTGGTACAAACATTTCATTATAAACATTTAGGTTCATTATAATATATTTTGGTACAATCATTTTTGTACACTTTTGTATTTAAATAATTTTCTTTTGGGTCACTAATTTTTAATTCTTTTTTCATTTAGGTTTATTTATAACTGGAAAAACTAAAATGTGCATACACTACAAAAAAAATGAGCATTGCACACAATAAATTATATGTGCCCATTGAGGCCAAAAAGCACCAACTATTGTACCCATAGACCAATAGCAACAGTGCAACAACTAAATTTGTATATGCGCCTTCTATGGGCGTGCCCTTTTTTCGGATGGCACAATACTGAGTTCTGTGCTCATGATGTTAGCACAAATAAAGGGTGTTTTGTCCCTCCATTCTGACAAAGTTGTCAGACTACCTTTTCTAGCCGTGTTGACACTTAAAATGTAATTGTGCCTGCATGAATTAAATATTAAAAAAAATCATAATTTGAAAAATTGAAACTGAAATTGAGGTTTTTTATTTTTTTTTTATTTTTAATTTTCATAAAATGTAGAAAGCCTACAATACATTCCCGATTTCACAAACATATATTGCAATGTTACACATTTCATCTCTAATGCAAAAAGAACTTGAAAGCATACATTTTTGGATAGATGCATCTTCCCCAGCAAGCCTTGCACCTCATCGAATCTCTGCTGCTCCATAAACGAATTAATGAAGATGATCATCATTTCTGTTTAAGTATTCCTTCAAATGGTTTTTCCCTATCCTCCTACACAACAACATTAGTAAACTCAATAATTTAAAGACTCTAGTAATGTAAAACAAGATAATCTTAATACATAAGAATAGAACCTCCAACAATATGCAATTGAAATATAAGTTTTTCCACTATAAGAACATCACCATACCTTGAAATTCTGGACATCAGTAAGTGGATAAGCAAGACGAAAGTTGATACTTCTTTGTACTAAGTTGCTACTTACAACAACAAAAGTTGATAATTATCCTAAATAATGTCATTTTGGCCTACAAGAGATTGCAGACCAAGTCACATTTTCACCAAGGATGGGAAGTTCAACAGTTGGAGGGCAAACATATTTCATAGGGGTCAGAGAAAGTAAACTTTAGAAAGAAAAAGAAATGTGCAAGGTTGGTGTGAAATATATAAGCACACAAATTAAACCCTCTTTTTATCAATTGTAGCAAAGTATGTAAGTAGGGATCGTTCTAGGCCGGGGATTAGGAGGGATTGCTAAACCACTTAAAACTGACTCAAAAACATAAAACAAATTTTAAACCACTAAACTAGACTCAAAGAATGCAAAACTAAACTCTAAAACACTAAAACAAACCAAAAGACTCAAAACAGCACAAAAACACTCAAAACTGCCTTAAAAACATAATCTGGGCAGTTTTGAACACTAAACACAAATTTGGACGAAAATAAGTTTTAACTTGACTCAAGACTCTTAAAAACACAAACTAAATTGATTTCTAACTAATATGACACTTCAAAATAAAGGAGGATTTGATTTTGACGAATTTGAAAACAAAACAAAAACTTTGTAAAACAAAACAGATTTTAAAACGAAATTGGTTGAATTGAATGGATGGAAAGTTAGCTAAGGGGTTCTTCTCACACATGTCATACTTGCATACAAAACGATTTCCAATTGCTTTTAAAAAACCCATGAATTCCCAACGCCCCAGATTAACCGTGAACTGCACTAATTAACCCTCAGATTTTCCTAAAGTTGTTGAATTGGATGAATTGCATACGACAACCCAAAGCATTCCTCACAAGTTCCTTGCATGAACTGCATAACAAAGATACAAGCAAAGATCATTAAGTTCTATGAAAAGCATAAGCATTGGCGAGGCACTTGTTACTATGAATTGCATGAAACTTACGCCAAGAATTTACTTAACACGATTGTGATCAACAACCTTTACTACTTTTGAATATAAGTTCATAACAATTAGGTGAAACTCCCTTATATCCTAGCATCAAACTTATGCATGAAAATTAAGCGTGCACTCTCAACCAACATACACAAATCAGTTTTAATTCATATAGATAAGCAAATTGAATTCACAACTTATGAACCGCAATTGAAGGTAATCAAATTATATAGCAAGCATGAACATGGTTTCAAATCCCGCCCCTAGCCAAGAGGGGTTTAGTTCCTCATAATCACAATTACACAAAGACAACTTAAATTAAACATTGAAATCAAAGATAGAAAACACCTAGAACTGCTCCAACACTCCCAAGGCTTGGGCATAGGCACGGCACCAGGTTGTTCTTTCTTTCTCCTTCCTTGCAATTTGTGGCACTAGAGGGATGAGTGTGTTTGAGGGATGTATGAATGTAGAAAAATATGGTAGAGGATGGTCATTGATATGTGCAGCAAGGAGGTGTATTTATAGGCTGAAATACATGCCAAAATCCCTAAGGATTTGGATAGGTTTCTGAAATTAAAGTAGAACAAGGATTATGTAACCAAAACCCAAGAGGATTAGGTTAATAAGGTGCGGCTAATAAGGGATAGGGAGGATAAGGCTTCTAGAATGCCTTGCAGGGCAAGGAACAAGGGGTTTCTAGAAGGGCTAGGTGCGGCATGGGTAAAATGTGAAGGGATAGGGCTTCTAGAAGCCCTCCAATGCAAGGAAAGTGCACGGCACCATCTAGAACAAGGATAAGGTGTCTTAAAGTGTTTGGGACTCCTCTTTCTTCTTGGATTCCTTTTCCTTCTTGGACTTGGAAAACTTCTTTGTTGCTGAAACATGAAGCCATTGAGGTTTAACTTTCCTACTTCAAGTAGGAAACCTTGTTTGAGTAGGAATCTTCATTCTTCTAGGAATCCATCTTCAACTAAGAATCCCTCGTTGATTAGGAATCCTTCTTCAACTAGGAATCCTTTGTTGACTAGGATTTCATCTTCAATTAGGCACTTTCCTACTTCAACTAGGAAACCTTGTTCAAGTAGGTCTCATCATCTTCAAATCTTCAATTTCGTCCATTCTTTTGGCTCCAAGTATGTGATGTCCAATCCAAGCTCAATTGTGCTCCAAAAGGCTCCAAAATGCATCGTTTTGCTTACTTTGCCCTTAAAACCTGAAAATACATAAAACTAGCTTAAAAGACTACTTTAACTAAGGAAAAACAACTTAAATGCACAAGAACAAGCTAACTAAAGCGCATAAATATGCTCCTATCAAATTTCCTCACACTTAGCTTTTGCTAGTCCTCGAGCAAAACAAAGAAACAAAAGAAAAACGAAACGAAATAATCAAAACAAGACCTAAACCTTCCAACGTTTGCCTCAGGGATTTCCGATGCACATGACATGTTAAAAATCATCATTCTCACAGATTTTAGTCATTCGTACACTTGAGCACATACTTGATCATAATCACCACTTACTAGTTCACATTTAACCAATTAAAACAATGTTTTGAATGTAGTAACATGCCTTAGAGAATTCCCTCAATTCCTTACAAGATATGCACTCAATTTTCACTCAGATTTTCTAACTACACACCCTATACTAGTTATATGTGAGAAGATTGATGTAAATATGAAAACGAACTCTCACATATATGTATAACAAAGAAAGCAATTTCTGGAGTTAATAACATGTATATAAATATGATCTCATGAATGGAATGCTACTACTTAGATGCGAGAATTAGTGACACCATATGCTCATACCAATTTTAAACTCCACAAATTGAAACACACAACACTCAAGATTAAAGTCAAGGGTTGTAACGGGGCTTAGGGTATTGGCTAACAACGAAAGATAGGGATAACAAACGTTCTTAAAGCACTAGCAAGCAAAGGAATGAAATCGAACCTTAGAATTCACTTTAGAATGCAGAAATCAACTTTTAAACACAAGGGGAAGATTCATGCAACACTTAGGGTCAAATTCAACTTGTTGGACCCTTTGTTCAACAATCAACACTTTAGAACTCTTTTCTCATCTTTTTCAACTCTTTTTCAAACTTTTCACAACTTTTATTTTTTCCCTTCTATTTTCCACGAATTTTTCTTCTTTTTCTTTTCTAACCCGTGCCTCATTAAAGACCTTGGCACACACACATAACAAATCCTTTCCCCCACACTTGTTTTCTGCAATGCATCGATCAAAAGGAGTTCAATTGAGTCATGCTTTACTATGCTTCAAGAACAAGGGTATGAATGGTCCTAATCTAGGCTAGGTGAGGATAATGTGGGTTAACAAAGAACATAGGCTACACAAGGCTCAACGGGGTTAAAACCTAAAAAAAAATTGAACATGGGGGACACGGCAATTTGGCTTAAGTGGTGGTTACTACAGAACTTCATCTTGAATATGTGTTATGCAAATCAATAGCATGCTTTGAATGAAATGGGCATGAGTTCTAGTGTTTGGAACTAAATGATGAAACGCCTTCTAAGTAGTAACCAAGCAAAGAATAATGAGATCATGCAACGACTTTAGAAAACAATAATGCACAGATTATTAACTCTCCAAATAAACGTTTAGGCTCAAGTCTCACAAGGTTGTAGCGTTAATTTGAGTTCATTCCTTCAAGCATGTTACAAAAACTAATTTTTCCTTTATGATTGCATGTGAATTCATAAGTTATAACCACAACCAAGCATAAACCAGAGAGTAAATCAAACTTTCATCCATGTTTATAACTCTCTTTAACAGTCATGCTATTAAAAACCGAATCCTCATCATTGTGTTGGAAGGTACCCTAAGACACAAACAAACACACAAAACAACTTTAAAACGATTCTTTTTTGGTTTTTCAAAACAATTTTTCAAATTTTTATGGGATTTTCAGATTTTTATGTCAAAACACACCAAAATAGCCTAAAAACACCTAAAAACAGCAAGGAACAACATCTGAAATTATGGGTGATAAAACCCTACGAATTTGCATTAAAACACTTTGGTTACCCCCCCACACTTAAATTAAACATTGTCCTTAATGTTTCAAGCATAAACTAACACAAATAACAAACCAACAAACAAACAGCAACGAAGCAAACTAAACATGGCAGAAACGAAAGAAACAACAAAGAGAAGGGTTTAGGAACGTAAATCTGGAATTGGAGTGATTCCGAGGTCTTCCTTTGTTGAATGCATGGGTTGCCTCCCAAGTAGCGCTTGCTTTAACGTCTTGCAGCCGGACGAAGAACTCATTCACTCCTCATTGGAGCCCACGGCATGCAGGGAGATGTCATCCACGGCATGATCCTCAAAGTTCTCATAATAGGGCTTTAAAAGATGCCCATTCACCTTGAATTCGTGTCCCATTTTCAAGCTTTGGATTTAGACTGCACCATGAACAACAACATTAGTAATAACAAACGGTCCAATCCACTTAGAACGTAACTTACCGGGAAATAGACGTAAACGGGAATTGAACAATAGCACTTTCTGCCCGATGGAGAATGTTTTGACTCGAATCATCTTATCATGGAATGCTTTGGTTTTCTCCTTGTAAATGCTAGCATTCTCGTACGCCTCATGCCTTAGCTCATCAAGTTCATTTAATTGCAACTTCCTATGACTTCCAGCTGCATTAAGGTCCATATTGAACTTCTTGACGGCCCAATGAGCTTTGTGCTCCAATTTAACAGGGAGATGGCACGGCTTGCCATAGATGAGCCTAAATGGGGACATTCCAATGGGTGTCTTGTACGCCATACGATACGCCCAAAGTGCATCATCTAACCGTAAGCTCCAATCCTTCCTTGTAGGCCCAACGGTCTTCTCGAGAATTTGTTTGATCTCACGGTTGGAAACCTCAGCTTGGTCATTTGTTTGAGGATGGTAAGGTGTAGAAACCTTATGGGTGACATTGTACTTCCTCAACAACGCCTCAATGGTGCGGTTACAAAAGTGAGATCCTCCATCACTTATGATTACACGTGGCATGCCAAACCTTGCAAAAATGTTAGTTCTAATAAAATCTGCAACCACTTTAGAATCATTAGTCCGGGTGGCTTTTGCTTCCACCCACTTCAACACATAATCAACGGCAAGCAAAATATACATGAAACCAAACGAGGAAGGGAAGAGACCCATAAAATCAATACCAAACATCAAAAATTTCAACATTAAGGAAAGAAACTTACGGCATTTGATCCCTAGCACCTATGTTACCCATTCTTTGGCATTTATCACATGTTAAGCAAAAAGTTCTAGCATCCTTAAATATACTAGGCCAATAGAATCCACATTGTAATACCTTGAGGGCTGTCCTTTGTGTGCCAAAGTGCCCACCACATGCATATGTATGACAAAAGCTTAAAATAGAATGAAATTCAGAATTATGCACACATCGACGTACAATCTGATCCGGGCAAAATTTCCATAAATATGGATCATCCCACACATAAAACCGTGCATCATGCTTTAACTTATCACGTTGGTGCCTAGTGAAAGTGCTAGGAATTCGTTTTGACACCAAAAAATTGACCAAATCGGTATACCAAGGCTCACTTACCTTTATGGACAGCAATTGTTCATCGGGGAATGTCTCGGCAATGGGTAGAGACTCTTCACTATGCACCATTCGGCTTAGGTGGTCAGCCACCACGTTTTCACTTCCCTTCTTGTCACAAATCTCAATGTCAAACTCTTGAAGTAGCAACATCCAACGAATTAGCCGTGGCTTGGCTTCCTTTTTAGTGAGCAAGTACTGCAAAGCTGCATGATCAGTGAAAACAATTACTTTAGTACCAAGTAGATATGATCAAAATTTATCTAAAGCAAAAACAACGGCAAGAAGTTCTTTTTCCGTAGTGGAATAGTTCAACTGAGCATCATTCAACGTCCGTGAGGCATAGTAAATGACATGCGGCCTCTTGTCTTTTCTTTGTCCTAAAACAGCTCCTAAAGCATAATCGGACGCATCACACATAAGCTCGAAAGGTAGGCTCCAATCCGGAGGGACAATGATTGGTGCCGTGGTCAACAACTCCTTGAGTTGGTTGAATGATGCCGTGCATTCCTCATTAAAATCAAACGTCACATCTTTTTGTAGGAGTCGGCAAAGAGGATGGGCCACCTTTGAGAAGTCTTTGATGAACCTACGACAAAAATATGCATGGCCAAGAAAAGAACGAACCTCTCTAACCGAAGTAGGAGAGGGTAAGTGATGCACAAGATCTATCTTTGACTTATCAACCTCAATGCCATTTTCAGAGATGATATGACCTAAAACTATGCCTTGTTTAACCATGAAATGACATTTTTCCCAATTAAGAACAAGGTTAGTTTCAACGCAACGTTTTAAGATCAAGCTAAGATTATGCAAACAACCATCAAAAGAATCACCAAAGACGCTGAAATCATCCATAAAAACTTCAATTATTTTCTCAACATAATAAGAAAATATGCTCATCATGCATCTTTGAAATGTGGCCGGTGCATTACATAAACCAAAAGGCATGCGACGATATGAAAATGTACCAAAAGGACATGTAAAAGTGGTTTTCTCTTGGTCCTCGGGTGCCATGACAATTTGATTATAACCAGAATAACCATCAAGAAAACAATAGAAAGCGTAACCGGCTAACCTCTCAAGCATTTGATCAATGAATGGCAAGAGAAAGTGATCCTTCCTTGTAGTGGGGTTTAGCTTTCTATAGTCGATGCACACTCTCCAACCAGTTTGAATGCGAGTAGGCACAAGTTCATTCTCTGCATTTGCTACCACCGTCATTCTGGATTTCTTCGGAACGCATTGAACGGGCGAAACCCAACTACTATCCAAGATTGGATAGATAACTCCACAATCTAAAAGCTTGATGACTTCTTTCTTCACAACTTCCATCATAGGAGGGTTGAGTCGGCGTTGAGCCTCTCGAGATGTTTTAGACCCCTCCTCCAAAAGTATGCGATGCATGCAAGTTGTGGGGCTAATTCCTTTGATGTCGGCCAACGTCCACCCAATTCATGTTTTGTACTCCTTTAGCACCCTCACCAACTTACCTTTTTCTTGTGCCGTGAGGGAGCATGAAATAATGACAGGCAACGTCTCATCTTCTCCCAAGAAAACGTACTTCAAATGACTAGGCAATGGCTTAAGTTCAAGTGTAGGTGGCTGCACAACTGAGGGAAGCATCTTATTAGCCGAAACTGAACTTAAAATTGGGTCCAAAAACTTACCAGTTTGTGATGTCAATGATTCAAGGGCAGCCACCATCTCAATGACCTCATCACTAGGGGGCACGGCAAAGGAGTTGTCATGCATGCCGTGGGTTCCTATGGTTGCTGCTTCAACGTTTTGCTTGTCCATTCCTCGTGCAATGACCAATTCAAGTGTATCGTCATTCAATTTGTCAAAATGGTCCTGCGCCAAATAGTCAAATACATCAATAGCAAAACATGAATGATTCTCACTAGGATACTTCATAGAATCAGAAAGATTGAAATTAATAACTTCCCCATCAAATTCCATCGTCAAAGTGCCATTAAACACATCAATCTTTGTCCGGGCCGTTTTCATAAATGGCCTTCCAAGGAGGATGGGTAATGAAGGGGCATGGTCCGACTCGTCCATCTCAAGTACGTATAAATCCGCCGGGAAGATTAAATGATTAACCTGCACTAAAACATCTTCCAAAATGCCATTTGGATAGACATTAGATCTATCGGCCAATTGTATGATTACACCATCATTTTTCAACTCTCCTAGGTTCATAGATGCATAAATTGAATATGGCATGACATTTATAGATGCACCTAAATCTAACATGGCAGATTCAAACCTAGTATTACCAATGACGCAATGAATTGTAAAACTACCCGGATCTTTGCATTTAGGGGCAGTTTGCGTTGCAAGATGGCTGAGACATTTTCACTTACCTTTACAACCTCCTTGGTCGAAATCCTCTTCCTAGTGGTGCAAAGTTCTTTCAAAAATTTAGCATACCTTGGTACTTGCTTAATTGCATCCAAAATAGGGATATTGACTTGAACTTTTCTAAATGTCTCTAGTATGTCCTTTTCAGCTTCTTCTTTCTTCGTTTGCTTGAACCTACTAGGAAAAGGAACATTCATAGGAAAAGCATTAGTAGGAATTGACTTGGACACGTTCTTACCTTTATTGGACAGATTGGATGGCTTAGGAGCCATGGGGGCTTGCGGCAAAGAGAGTTATTCCCTTGCCGTGGGCATGCTTTGCTCCTCCTCTTCAATTATCAACTCTTCCACCTCATTTGGGGCTGATTTGGATGGTTGGGGGGCTGTTCCCACTTGTTTCCTACTTCGCAACATGATTGCCTTGGCGGATTCGAATCCTCCTTTTGGGTTGACAACGGTTGAACTAGGCAACTTGCCTTGCTCTCGGAATTGGCCCACAAATTCCGCAATCTGCCCTACTTGCTTCTCCAACTCGTCCACCTTCTTGTCCTTAATTTGCATACTTTGCGCCATAGAAGTTAGTAATTGAAAATTTTGATCATTATCAATGGACGAACCTGATTTGTTTTGGGCAGGTTGTGCTTGGGGTTGAGTTGGTGCAAACGACTTTTGATAGAAACCCGGGGGTTGTTGCCTAAATGTGCTTTGTTGTTGGCCTTGTTGGGGTTCTCGCCATTTGAAATTTGGATGATCCCTCCATCCTGGATTGTATGTATTAGAGAATGGATCATTTCTTGGTTGGTATTGCTGTCCAAAGCCCACGGCATTGAGGGTCTCCCACCCTCCATTCTCTATCAATTGTGGGCATTTGTCCGTAAGATGTCCTTGCATGGAGCACACGCCACAAGCACTTACATTTTGTACTTTTGGTCCTTCCACAACCTGAGAAAGAAGAGTAGTAAGGTTAGCCATTTGATTTTGAAGTTCGGAGATGGCACTTACCTCATTCACTTGGTGTTTTCGTGGGGTGGTCCTTTGTCCAACACCTTCGTACTGTTGAGCGTTCAACGCTCGATTAGCAATAAAAGTCTTTGCAGCCGTGGGGGTCTTGTCCACCAAGGCTCCTCCCATCGAGGCATCTAGCATTTGGCGTTCGATTGGTAGAAGTCCCTCGTAGAAGTATTGTAAAAGAAGCTCCTCCTTCATTTGATGCTGTGGACAAGAAGCAACAAGAGATTTAAAACGTTCATAATAAGTAGGAAAAGATTCACCTTCATCTTGTTGAATTCCACTTATCCTTTTTCGTAGGAGGATGACACGAGAAGTTGGGAAAAACTTCTCCAAGAAAGCCCGTTTCATGCTTTCCCAAGATGTGACAATTCCGGGAGCTAATTCATACAACCAATCTTTCGCCTTTTCCAAGAGAGAAAAGGGAAAGGCCTTCATCTTCAATATGCTCCCATCGACGTTGATTGGAGTCATGCTTGAACACACCACCTCGAATTCTTTCAGGTGCTTGTTAGGATCCTCCATGGACAACCCATGGTACTTCGGAATGTGGTGTAGCAAACTTGACTTCAACTCGAATTCCTCAGTCTTTCCTTGGGCAGCCGCAGGGTATTGGATGCATAAGGGTGCGGCATTGTCCAATCCCGAAGCCGAAACCTCCTTGATTATACGATTGTCTTGTGCCATGTTTTGCACTACTTCACCAACTATTGCCGTGGGTTCCTCCTCTTCAAACTCAACTTTGGCTTCTGAATATGAAACATATATGATATATATTGAATTTATGTCAAACTTTTATAAAAGTTTGTCTACCATTAATTGAATTTATGTCAAACTTTTAAAAAAGTTTGTCTACCATTAAAACCATTAATAATACTTTACCAATAACCATCACCCACTAAAATTAAACCAAAACTTTATGTAAAAACATAAAACTTTTTGAATCAAAACTTCAAAACTTTTTGTTCTTGGCAAGAACTTCAAGAACATTGAAGAACACTCATGAAAACTCATAATAGCTCCATGAATGTTTTCACTCACCAAAACTCAAATTTTCACCACTCAAAAGATGGCTAACATCCTAGGGTACTTAGGGGTTCCAAAAGTCACTTTAAAACCATTTTAACAAGACAAACATGAACCCAAAAAATCACCCTTTGGATTTGGCCGAATTTCCCCAAAAACATGGCACCAAATTTTAGCTCCAAAATTCATGCTCATATGAACTACATCTACAACATTTGAGATGGCAAATTTTCTAACAAAATTTACATTCAAAGAAACAAGAATAAAGCTTGTAACATATTACAACTTTTAAATCAAAAACTATGAACTACAAAACCCAAAATGATTCACCAACTACTAGACCTAGGCCCTTGATACCACTTGAAGGAAATTTTGTGAAAAACATGTTCATTTGAGCAACATCAATAGCATGCAATTAACAAATTAAAGGCGGAATCATGCTTACATGCACTCAAAACAAAACATCAACCATGAAATTCAAAGCCTAGTAGATTGGTGAACCTTGACTCAACTTAAATCAACATTTGTTAGTTGAGAAATATTTACCTTTGTAGATTCCTCTTTGCATATGCAAAGGATAATCACCCAAGAGATAGGGCCTTCATTCCTTGCTTCTTAGCTCCATGGATTTGGTTGAAAGAATTGGATTCTCCAAGTTCCCAAAATAGGGAACCTCTAAAGATTCTACACCAAGGTTAGATTGAAGAAGAAATGAGTGACCTTGGAGTAGTAGGATTGCTAGATTCACCCTCCAAGGTGGTTGGCCTCTTAGAGAGAAAATGAAGAAACAAGTTCTCACCAATTTTCTCTAAAACAAACCCTTATGAATTTTAGGCTATAAAGTTCTTTATATAGTCACTTCTTTAAATGACCTAAAGAACCAAAAAACCCTAATTCTACACAAAATGGATATGGGCTTTTGGGCCTTTGTGAATCTTTATTCATTAAGTTGTCATACAACTTAAGTCAATGGGCTTTGACGTTCGAAGCCCATTGGGCCTTAAGGTCCAAAACTATCCCGAGGTCTTTAACGAACTTATTCGTTTGATTAATTAACATATTAATTAATCCTTGCCATAAATAATTAAACCATTTAATTATTCTTACTCATCTCCATTGTTTCTTCAATCTCCACCTTACACGGTGTACGATCCATTAGGTTCCTTTTAGCGAGGCAGTGAGCGATTAAAACCATTTTACATCGATTGTGAATTGAAACTTACTTTCAATTCTCCCTTTAGTGATTATACACGTTTAGGGCTTCCACAAACCATGAGTGACACCTAGCAGCATATCATGGTTACCCAAGCTAATCAGAAGAGGTAGAGAACCTATTCAGTTAAGGATTACAAATGCAATACGGTCATTCTCTAATCTAATACTCTTGACCACATTGTTTGGTTTGATAGTTTATTTATTCATGTCTACTATCCAATGTGATTCGTTTGCTTATATGATTACCTTGAATGTGATTTGGAACGCATTCCCTAATCTCATTCATACTCTGGCCAGAGATTTTAATCATATCATAGAGTATTCTCCCTCAAACCATTTGAAGGTTAGAGATCCCTTGTTGCACATTCACTTGTCTCCATAACTAAGTGGCTTAACCCCAATGATGTTGTGGACACCCCGATGGGGTGACTTTGACATAATCAAAGATCAAGGACTTAACCACAAGACAACTGTGATGCCTCAGGTCAAATGACTAATTTGCATTATCCCAACCATGAGTTCTCATGTGACATGAGTATGAGAACTCCTCGTTGATCGTGTTCAGTGGACTCATTCTCTATTGAGCACCTACGTACTTGTCTTGATGTCACACACACCAATGACTCGAGACTAGTCACTCTCCCTGAGAGAAGACATAGCACGTACTGATCTTAACGGACTGTCAATGCCCAATTGGCAATCTTATGATCAGGAACGTTTAGGATGTGTCTACGAAAGAATGGTCTCATTAATCTAACTTCATTAGATTGCATTCTCCCAATCACATATTCCTTGGACTTTATCGTTTAAGCATATAACATTTATATGAGACGGCTCAAACAATAATGTTTGCCCTTTATATGTAAACTAGATTAGTTTAACATGTGAAATGTCCGTAAAGTATCATCATATGATTGGCTTTAGGGCACATTTCCAACACCGCAATTGAAGGTAATCAAATTATATAGCAAGCATGAACATGGTTTCGAATCCCCCCTAGCCAAGGGGGGTTTAGTTCCTCATAATCGCAATTACACAAAGACAACTTAAATTAAACATTGAAATCAAAGATAGAAAACACCTAGAAACGCTCCAACGCTCCCAAGGCTTGGGCATAGGCACGGCACCAGGTTGTTCCTTCTTTCTCCTTCCTTGCAATCTGCGGCACTAGAGGGATGAGTGTGTTTGAGGGATGTATGAATGTAGAAAAATATGGTAGAGGATGGTCATTGATATGTGCGGCAATGAGGTGTATTTATAGGCTGAAATACATGCCAAAATCCCTAAGGATTTGGATAGGTTTCTGAAATTAAAGTAGAACAAGGATTATGTAACCAAAACCCAAGAAGATTAGGTTAATAAGGTGCGGCTGATAAGGGATAGGGAGGATAAGGCTTCTAGAATGCCTTGCAAGGCAAGGAACAAGGGGTTTCTAGAAGGGCTAGGTGCGGCATGTGTTAAATGTGAAGGGATAGGGCTTCTAGAAGCCCTCCAATGCAAGGAAAGTGCACGGCACCATCTAGAACAAGGATAAGGTGTCTTAAAGTGTTTGGGACTCCTCTTTCTTCTTGGATTCCTTTTCCTTCTTGGACTTGGAAAACTTCTTTGTTGCTGAAACTTGAAGCCATTGAGGTTTAACTTTCCTACTTCAAGTAGGAAACCTTGTTTGAGTAGGAATCTTCATTCTTCTAGGAATCCATCTTCAACTAAGAATCCCTCGTTGATTAGGAATCCTTCTTCAACTAGGAATCCTTTGTTGACTAGGATTTCATCTTCAATTAGGCACTTTCCTACTTCAACTAGGAAACCTTGTTCAAGTAGGACTCATCATCTTCAAATCTTCAATTTTGTCCATTCTTTTGGCTCCCAGTATGTGATGTCCAATCCAAGCTCAATTGTGCTCCAAAAGGCTCAAAAATGCATTGTTTTGCTTACTTTGCCCTTAAAACCTGAAAATACATAAAACTAGCTTAAAAGACTACTTTAACTAAGGAAAAACAACTTAAATGCACAAGAACTAGCTAACTAAGGCGCATAAATATGCTCCTATCAAAGGTTTTGAGAGGATAGATGTACATATGTCTCACCTAGCTTGCAACAAGGAGAACTGCATTGGCATTTTCTTTCTTGGAAAACATTGATCGACTGCCACCAAAGAGCTGAAACGCCCTTTATCGCAAGAGCATTAAAGACTAACAAGCTGATGTGCAGAATCTGCAAGTAGATGCCAATGCATTCATCCCATCAAGTTATTACGACGATATCTAGAGACTGCTAAATTCAAATTCATCAAATGAATTTTGCTTCTCACCCATAATATAAGTCTGGCACGTCTTAAGACGAATAATGTCCAACAAAGGCAATCAGAAGATCACTTAATAACTTTTGGATTATTATTTTTCAGAAGAGACAAACCTTTTGTTTATGTAACAAAAATTACACATCATTAGACAAGGAGTGCACCCTAAGAACATACATAAAACATCATTATTTTTATATCAATTCTACTATCTGTCTTTGAGTTCATGTTCGAGAAAGCATCTGACTTGCCTGTAAAAATTCATTACCAAGTTTACCTACTTGCAGAGTATGTGAAGTGGAGTCACATACAAGATGTAGAAAAAAACTCCCCAACAAATAAATATCAAGTCCTAGAATTGGATGCATGGTAATTGTTAATTCTAAAAGTGACTTAATTGAAATAAACTAAAGGAGCATAAATTCCCATTTCTACTATAGTATTAAAGCATTAATCTCGTGATAACAGAAAAAACACAACGAAATAAGGCGAATTTCATACCTTCCCATTCCAACAACCATAAGGAAAACTTGAGGCATAACCATTAACATCAGTGACAGGGACATGCTAACTTGTATCCATGGCACCTGAACAACCAACACAAGTTTACAAGTACACAATCAATAATTTGATTTATTTTCAATTAGGCCTTATTTTTTTCACTTTGGAATCCCAAACAATTCGATTTGGGGTCAGTACACAAAAATTTGAGCAGTTCAACTTCCTTAAAGAATCATTGCCTACTGTACAAATAAGAAAAACCACTCGCTGTACAATCAACCTGAATTGTACAGATGCGTTCATAATGACAAGTCACAAATGTGAACAATCAACCTGAATTGTACAATCAATAAGAAATATGAACAAATTTGAGCTAAACTTTGTGTCCGTACATAGGAAATTACAGTAATGGAAGGCACTAAGACTACATCAGTTGTAGCCATCGGGTATAAAAAAGAAAATAATGAAAAAGAAAGAATTATGTTTCCGTTGTAGTTAAGGTGTCACTGAAGTTCTTAAAGGTTTCAATTTAACATTTAAATTATTAACTCCAAGAGAAAAAAGCTCAGTTCCCCTTTTGTTTCAAATGAACCCTAACCGTAACCCTAACCCTAAAATTAATCACAAATTATTAACTAAATTAACCAATACAAGTTCTAAGTTCTTACCATTTTACCTGGAACGAAGTGGAGAGGAAGGAATCGCATTATGCAGACACTGAACCGAAGAGGAACTGGGGATGAGATGAGAGTTGAGGCCGACTGATATGCAAATTGTGTGTGAAGGAGAATGATTTGCAGAGTCTGAGAATGTGTGAACTCAACTTGAGATTTGAGTTGAGACCCACCTATTCGCAGTGTGTGTGAAATTTGAAGGGGAAAGATTTGCAAATTCTATTTTAGCGTGAGATGCGAACTTGACTCGGTTTGATTGGGAAGGGGAGAGGCGAGAGAAATAGAATCTGCAAAATAGAAAAATTTGGGAAAAAGATAAAGAGAGAGAGAGAGAGATGAGAGTCAGAAGAGTTGGGAACGGGAGAGGTGTGAAATGTGAACTCAAGAGGGAAATAGAAAAATTTGGGGAAAAGATACACACAAAGAGAGAGAGCCTGGGGTTGAGACTTGGTTCGATTGGGAAGGGAAGTGAGAGAGAGAGGCGAGTCGGAGGAATTGAGGAGAGGTTGGGTTTTAATGGGAAACATACAGACAAAAGGAAGCAAATGCGGAGAGAGTAAGGCATGAAAATTGAGGAACGCATTTTATTTTATGTTGTTTAAAACATTATTTTAAACAAAGGGCACAAAAAATCTACTTTTACTTTAAATATACTAAATTATAGGGTGATAAGCTCATATTTATACATATTTTACATCAAATTCTCTCGTCTTTTCTTAGTTAGTTTCTTATATTTTTGAGTTATTTACTTTGTTTTTGTATTTAATAGAATTTATCTAGCTAAGAAAATAAAATTAGCACAAGTAAGATTTTAAGTGAAAAAATTCGTAAAAATTATCTTGCTCACTTATTTGATTTTTGTAGCTTTAGAAAATAAAAATAAAATAACTAAAACTGCTTTACTGGCAGCACATGTAAGCAGCAAATGAGAGCTGGAAGTCAGAAAATAAGGGCAGTACGTGAAGAAGAGAGCAAGTGGAGCTAGGAAAGGCAGAAAAAGAAAGAATACTAAAAGAGAGGAATAAAGGCAGCGTGGGCTGCTGATGATTCAGTGGAAAACAAAAGAAATAATAAGAAAGAAAAAGGCAGAAATAGTGGAGAAGGTGGGAGTGCAGGCTGGCGCAAAGAATAAAAAGAATAAGAAGAAGGTAGCTTAAAAGCAGGAGAGCCTAGGGGAAAGAAGAAGGCGGCCCTTAGGTAGCTGGCAGAGGGAAGCCAACGGGAGAGGACTGACGCGAGGAGGGACTGCGCGGAAAGAAGGAGAAGCCAACCAGGAGGTGGAGGAAGGCGCTGCCTTAGGCAGCGAGACGTGAGGGGAAGCTGCCTGGCGAGACACGTGCAAGGCAGGTCAGAAGTCAGGAGAGCCTCGGGGGAGGACTGAGAAGGAGCAGGGAGCTGCTCTCCACGGGCAGCGAGAGAAGAGAGCCTCGGGGAGAAGGCGCTGCCTTGTGCATGAAATAAACAAGAGGGCGCATCTAAGGAGAGAAGGAACAGCTGCCTTGTGCAGCGGGAAAGAAAGAGACAGAGGCTAGGCGCGGGCAGAGAAAGAAATAGGCAGAAGCACGCAGAAGGCGCTGCCTTAGGCAGCTTAAGCACAGATGAGCAACTCTTCATTTGGTTTTATTTTTCTTAAACTCATGTTTAATTTAATTTGCTTTTCAATTATATTAAACATGTGTAATTAATTTCTGTTTAGTTAGAGGGGAATTTGAAACCATGGATAAATGTTTATTATGATTTGATTTACTCCAGTTATGAATTCTTGAACGTTGGATGTGGTTTACTTTTCTGTGTTGATTAAGAACTTGTTTATGTATGTGGGTTGAGGGTCGACACTTAATTTGCATGCTTAGACTTGATGCTAGGATATAAGGGAATTTCACCTAATCGTTATGAACTTATATTCATGAGTAGTAAAAATCGCTAGTCACGATTGTGTTTAGTAAACCCTAGGTTGGATTAACATGCGTATTCCATAGTTATGAATGCCTAGTCGATGCTTATGATTTTCATAGAACTTAATGATTCTTGCTTGTATCTCTATTATGCAATTCATGTAGGGAACTTGTAGGGAATGTTTTGGGTTGCCGTATGCAATCATCCAACCCAATAACTTGTGGAAAATCTGAATGTTAATTTAAGCGGACCTAATTAACTTGGAGCATTGTCATTTATTCGTTTGTTGAAATCATAACTGGGAATTAAATTATATGCATATGTTCATGTGTGGATAAGGCCCCCTCTAACTAACGTCTCATCATTCTATAAAATATATTTCTTTGAAGTTTGTTTTTAAGTTTCTGTTTTAAATTCAATTTCGTCAAAAATCAATCCCCCATTTATTTTAAAGTGTTAGATTTGTTAGAAATCAATTTAGTTTGTGTTTTCTTGAGTCTTGAATTATTTTGAGTCTTTTGATTTGTTTTAGTTTATTTGTTAGTTTTATTTTGAGTGATTCTAGTTAAGTGTTTTGATTTTAGTTTAGTGTTTTAAATTTTGTTTTTACGTTTTTAATTTAATTTTACTTTGGTTAGCATCCCTAGTTAATCCCCGGTTAGAACGATCCCTACTTACATCATTACTACAATTGTCACAAATAGGGTTTAATTTGTGCGTTAACTTATTTTCGCATTATAGGGCACAATAACATTTAGACCATCTCCAACCCTGACCTAAAACCTAAAAATATTTAGCCCAGAAAATTTAGGTTTTAGCCCAGAAACAGCTTTTTTACTCCAACCCTTTTGGCCTAAAATTTTAGCCCCAGATTATCAAAAAATGAATTAAGGCTAATTTTTTTAAATTAACTTTTTTTTAAAAAAAAAATTATGTAGACTATCCTAAATTAATTTTATGAACATTTTAACCTAAAAATATTTAAATTCCGATAAATTTTGAAAAATCACTAAATCAATACATGAAAATCATGATAAACCACATAAACTTTAAAAAAAAAGACAATTAATAAACCACATAAACTTAATACAATCGAAAACTCATAGACTACATAAACCTAATAATGATATCCATCATCTTGACTTGGTGGTGGACTTGGGTGATAGTCTTGAGATGAATCATCATCTTGAAATATACTCATTGTGGCATTCCTTCGTAAAATTTATTTTTGCTTACCACGTAAGTATCTCTTCCTCTCTGGAGTGTATTTGTCGAGGTCCTCCATTATCAAATTAGTTTCGTACCTTTCTTGCTCCCTATCCCCTTCTTGTTGCATGGCCAAAAACATTTGGGTTGATTCTTCTTGCCGACGACACTGGTTTTCGTTCATTCTTGCCATTTCGCTAGCAAATTGTGCACGTATCGGATCTTGGGACTTCCCTTTTCTCTTTGCTTCCTTTTGTTTATCTCTACCCGAGGGCCTTGGCAAAGAAGAAGTTGGGCTCATTTGGTCGATACCTTCATTGTCGGCAAAATTCACACCTTCATTGACATCATTTGGGGGTGGGGCTTCATTATGAAATAATCTTCCACATTGTTGATTCGCATCGGTTCCCCACCTCAGACAATCCTTGAGGATGCTCCAAGCATGATGCAACTTAAAAGCTTGATTTTTTGGTGTAGTTATTGTCTTGTAAATTGCCATTGCTTTGTCACCCTATGCAACAAATACATAAAAATAATTAGTTGCAAAATACTATTATGTACATGACAAGTAAAATATCAACAAAGAAACTCACAATTTCTGAGGCGCCCCTTCCACTAGGCATGTCAATCATGGCTCTCTCCAAGCTTCCCTTCCACAAAGTGCACGCTTTGTTGATAATCTTCCACCGATCATAAACACCACCAACTTCCCTTCGACCGGCGTTGGAGTTTTCATGGAACTTATCAACGATTTTACCCCACAAATCCTTTCTATTTTGATTGGTGCCGACGGCACCATCTTCACTAACAGAAATCCATGCCAAACATAAAGCAATATCTTCATCAAAGGTCCAATTACGACCTCTAACATGCTCTTTTGCCATCTTGAAAATTTTGGAAATGAGAAGAAATGGTAGAAATGAGAAGAAATTGTAGGAGAAAAGTGAGTTTTGTGTGGATGTTTGAACAAATACATAGGTATTTATAGAGTTTTTTGTTGAATTTTAAGTTAAATATTTTTTTTAAAATTATTTTAGCCGTTGGATTTAAATTTGGACCGTTAGATCTTTCTTTTTACTGTTAGATTTGATTATATTCAATCTAAGATGTTGGATTCAATAAATATATAAATATAAAACTAAAAAAAATAATTTCAACTTGGACCGTTGGATTAACCAACGGCCCATTTAAATGGAGCCGTTGGATGAAGAAAAGTAGTCGTTGGGCTACAGTAACTCTGACGGGGGAAGGGGACAGCCCACGTGGGTGGGCCTTCTGCTGTCTGTTTTGTGGCGCCTGAGGAGAGTTGGGGAGAATGGGTTTTGGGGTGTGGGCTTCACAGCCCACTTTTCACTCTCAGCTGTGAGTCCCACTTGATTTTGTGGGCCAAATTGTGGCCGGAATTTGCTTTCTTTTTGGGTTTTAGGTTTTAGGTTTGGTTTAGGTTTTGGGTTGGAGTGGATTTGGGGGGAGGGGGGGGAAGGGGAAAATTTAGGTTATGAGTCACCATTGGAGATGGTCTTATGGTGTCATTGCAAATTAATACAAAATTTCCATTGTTGACATTAAGGGCACAAAAGTCATGGTTTTGTGCCCAATAATGTGTTTGTGTCCTTTTTTCTTAACATTGCGCACAATATATGGTGCCCATTAGAGAATGAACCCTATTGGTGTTCAAACACACACAAAGACCTCATTTGTGTCCCTAGTTTTGTGCCCAAAGGCCATTTTTCTTGTAGTGATATTAATAAAATCAAAATTTTAATGTGAAGACATTAAATAACAAAAATATAAAATGAATTTTAATAAAAGTACACTTCAAAGATTAAAATCAATATGCAATCTCACACCAGTTTTTCTTTTTTTTTCTTTTTTCAATTCCAATCTTTTTGAAGGGCTACCATTCAAAAGCCTAGAATAAATTTGTTTCGAATTTGCTATTTACAAAACTCGAATATAAGATCTCTCACTTACAATCACTTAGTACTACGGTCTAGTGATATTTCTCTTCATTGGTACGTGAGAGGTCTTAGATTCGATTCTCGCCAAAGGAGAATTTGAACTACATTATTACTAGCCCATTGTGAGGCTTAGCACTCCCCCACCTCCTTAATGTAGATAATATTGTTTGTTCAAAAAAAAAAAAAGATCTCTCACTTACAAGTGAAGAAAAATACCTCTAAATCGTAATACTAAGTGACATACAAATTTAGTATAAAATATTTGAATTAAAGTGCTCCATATATATATCCAAGGGGTTATATTTGTATAGCTTTTCGGAAACTATTTTATTTATGACATTCTTGAATTTAGGTCTCGTTTCATAGAAAGGATCGGATTAAAGGAGACTAAACATTAATGGAATTTTTCCTTTAATCCTACCATTTTAGGAATGATTGTAGTGAATAATGGCTACTTTTGTATTTATGTACTTTAAAATAAAAAATAAAAATAAATAAAAATAAAAAACAAAAAAAAAAACTGCTTCTACTGTGCTGTGAGAATAAACAGTTGTAAAATAAAATTGTTAAGTGTTTGGTAAACTTTTTTTTTATCTAAGTGTTTGGTAAACTTTTATATAAAATTGTTACGAATATGCTAAATGACTAGAAAAAGATATGGTATTTGATGTTATATAATGATTGTCAAAGAGAATAATGTAAGGGTAAAGATTGTAATTTTGTAAAATTTTGGGGGTATATTAACCATTTGAAAATTTCATTAAATTGGTACTGATCACTATGCTTAAAAAAACAGTTTTTTTTATAAGCATGGTAGGCTCTACTTCTGCTTTTCTACTATTATTGACATCAGTTTTTATTTTTTATTTTTTTTATTTTTTTTTATTTTTTATTTATTTTTTTTTTGTTTTACCAATCACATTTGATGTTCCAGATTTTTTAATAAGTTGTTTTTTTCTTCTTTTTTTAAAGCACCACAATCACAAACCAGCCCTAAGTTTTCTTATTGATTCCTACTTCCAAGTTGGCCACAATGTTTTCAATTTTTCTTTCAACATACCTTGAAATATTTTATGCATTTCAATCCAATCCTCAGCACCAAACACTTCTTAGACAATTAAAAACTCCTTCATTTTTTTTCTATCTTTTCTAGTGTTTTTCCAAACACTTGAACAAGATTGCTAGACTACACAGCTTGAGCTTGGGGATTTGAAACTCGAAATGGTAATTGGTAACGGATAAAAATTCCTGAGGCTACCACTAAAGCGAATGCAAGATTGCTAGACTCACCCCTTATTTACTAAATTTTTAAACAAATATATTTTTTTTGTTGTTGAACAATTTAGGAATAAGGAATACAATTTATAAAGCATGCCAAAAATTTTGAGCCTCCCCTACCATAAAAGCAATGTTATTAAAGCAGTTGGGCAGATACTACCCCATTTGTAGCCTATGAATTACCAATTGCCTATTGGCCAAAATTATTAACACCAAACCCATCATTCCTGCCCCCATAAAATGATGCCCCTTCTCATTTTGTAACACAAGAAGAGTAGAGATGACTTACTTAAAGTCGTTTGTGCTATTTCTTGTAGTGGTTATTCTTATCACAACTTCATCCAATGCCCAATACCATGAGGATGACAAGCTACAAGTCACTCCCATAAGACACGAAATTTACAAGCCATCAACGTTTATACCACCATTTTACAAGCCGCCATTTTTTCCTCCTATTGTAGTGAGACGACCACCACCACCACCTCCGAAGAATCTGCCACCACCCCCAACTCCCAAGCCATGGCTGCCTCCATTTCTTCCTCCTATTGTAGTGAGACCACCACCACCTTCGAAGAATCCGCCACCACCCCCACCTCACAACAATCCACCACCATCGCCACCTCAGAAAAATCCTCCACCACCGCCACCTCAAAAAAATCCACCGCCAACACCCCCACCTCAACTTCCGAAGAATCCGCCGCCGCCACCACCACCTCAAAAAAATCAACCACCAACACCACCTAGAAAGAATCCGCCACCAATACCAACACCAACTCTAACACCAGCTCCAACACAAATGCCAACACCAACGCCAACGCCACCACCAACATCGACACTAACACCAACACCACCACCAACACCACCACCACCTAGAAAGAATTCACCAATAACACCAACTCGAACACCAGCGCCAACGCCAACACCAACTCCAATACCAACACCAACACAACCACCAACACCAAAACCAATGTTAACGCCAACGCCAACCCCATCACCAACACCAACACCAACAGTAGGTCAAAGTAACCCCCCTCTAGCACCTTCACCGAGTCAAAACAGTCCACCACGAGTACTACCAACTCAGAACAATCCATCACCAACACCTACACCTGGTAAGACCAACCCATTTCCAGCACCTTCACCAAGTCAAATCAATCCTTTGTAAGCACCACCTTAACTCAATCCACCACTAGCACCATCAGCGGGTAAAAACAATCATCTGTCTGCACCATCGCCTCTAAATAATCCACCATTAATCTCGTCACCTAAAAATAATCCACCACTAGCCCCGCCACCAGGACAGAACAATCCTCCACAAGCAGCACCACTTCAGAACAATCCATCATTAGCCCTATCACCTGGACGAAATAATCCTCCACAAGTGCGACCACCTTTGAACAATCTACCACCAACACCATCACCAAGTCTGAGTAACCCAGCTCCAACACCTTCGCCAGGTCAAACAATCCTCAATGAGCACCACCATCTCATAATAATCCGTCGCCACCACCATCACCAGGTTGGAACAATCCACCGCCACTAACATCACCAAGTCAGAACAATCCACCACCACCTCGGCCAAACAATCCACCACCACCATATCATAACAATCCACCTCCACTCCATCTAAATAATCCACCTCCACCACCACCACCACCACCAAGTCGGAACAATCCACCACCACCACTACCAAATTGGAACAATCCACCTCCACCACCAAGTCGGAACAATCCACCACCACCTAAGAATAATCCACCGCCACCACCTTTACTTGGTCAAAACAGTCCTCCACCACCATCACGTGGTTGAAACAATCCCCCACAAGTTCCACTACCTTAAAACATCCATCCCCCACCACCTCCACCAAATCTGAATAATCCTCCACCACCACCTTTAATAAGTCAAAAAAATCATCCCCCACCACCATCCCCAAGTTGAAACAATCTTCCTCCACCACCACCACCAAGTTTGAACAATTCGCGACCACCCCCACCAATTATCCGTCAAAATTGAGTCAATATGACCTAGATAATTCCTTGAAATACGAGTTGTCGAAACATAGTTGTCAACAGTTCTAATATGATTGATTACCTATATAATACTATATATTATATAAATATTGTAATATCTTACTGCTCTTGTAACTGCTTTAATGAAATGTGGTTTCCTCTTGCAACCTTTATTATGCAATATAAATTACCAACTATAATGAAACATTTTGGTTAATTATATAATTTGCCCACTTTGTCATGAGAATAAATGACATACATTCCTTTTGCTTGTATCTTAGTAGACATGCTCCGCTTTGATTCCATGCGAACCATACTTGATTCACCAAACTTGACCAATTAAAAGATGAAGAATACGTGAAAGCTACCACAATTGTTGTTACACAATCTCTTCCAAAAAAGTGCATAGAGGGGTTCATGCATCATGGGGAATGTTTTCATGCTTCGTGGACGTTTCAAATATCTTCCTTTATTTCAAGCGTACCTAATTAGCAGAAAACAAATATAAGCCTTTGAATTTTGTGGAAGATAGCCTTCTCCTACGATCCGTCAATTCTGTAGCTTCTGGCAAGAACGTGCTGATAACGTGTTGTAGGCCTATTTGATCGAACTAATCTAAGGGATCAGAGAAAAAGGGGGCCGGCGGTTTTGAGAGAGATGAGAGAGTGATTTAATTGTGAGGTGTGTTTGTATCACCCCATTGTGCCTTTATTTATAGTAGTAGGATAGGCAAAAACCTTACCCTTTTAAGATTACAACTCTTAATAGGTAATCAACTCCTAATAGGAATATAAGAGATATTCCTAAATCTACTATGATTTACACAATCACATTCCTATTCTAAATATGACTGCAACAAAATTAACGACAGAAAATAAAACACACAAATGCATATAAGACAAAGTACTTAATTAAATGATCCGAACAGAAACAAAAATACGGGAAAAAAGCACCCCACAAATTGTTGAATAAACTCCACATACTTAATACACCCCACATTTGCTTTTTCAATTAAAAATTATCTTAATACACCTCACATACTTCCCCATAATACCCTCACACCCCACATTCTCAATATACACCTAACATTTTCTACATGCTCCCCATATTTTCTATACACCCCACATTTCTCAAATCTTATAAAGTTTATTTGGACAAAAGATGCCGACTGCAATTTTGACAAAAGATGCCACCAGGGATTTAAAGCATATGTGGGTTTTTTCAATTCCACCATTAAAACCCATGTCGTCTGTTTTTAATATTTGGTGGTAATTTTAGGTATTTAATTCTTCATGCAACCCTGTGATCCCTAAAAGATGAATACAAACATAGAAACTTGAATAACGAAGCAAAAGCAACATAAAATAATAATCGATGTCGTCAAAATCCCTAAAACCGTAAAAAAAATAAAAAATAAAAAATAAGTCTTATCCCATGTGAAGCTTCTGAAACATCGATTTTGTGTTTCATTCATCAAAAATAATTTTTCTCAACATGTTTGCAATTTCGTTGGTTAGGGTTTTGTTCAACAATGGAGGGTCGGAGGTGTTTTGATAGTTGAAGAAGATAAATAATACGTTAAAAGTGAATTGGGGTATATTTATAAATATTTTTTTTTTTGTTTTAAAACCTATTGCCATTACATAATAGGGTAATTAAGCCATTTAATATTAAATTTTAATGTAGGGTGCATTTAATATTTTGTGGGGTGCTAATATAAAAAGCCAAAAATTAAATCAAAAGAAAGAAGGCACATGACCTGAAAGCATCATCACCGAGCCCACACATGTGCATCACACGGGTGACAACCCAAAAAGCCTCATATATAAGCCAAAGCTCATCATCATTCATTTAATTTCCTCCAACCCTAGTTGCGTCAAGGTGCCTCTCAAACCCTCTCTCAAATTTTCTTTCACACCTCATTCATCTGTTTCTCATCTTCTCAACCTGCAACCAAGCCAAATCCTACCGCTTCCTCTTTCCTTCATTTTTTGTCACTTACCTTTCCATTTTTGCTAAGAACCTTCTTTCTTCTTTTGTTCCAAAAACAAACCCTAGCCTCGCACTACTCATTTCAAACACTACAGCACCTCCATCCCTCAGAGCAGAGAAATTTATTGGATTAAGATTTCCTCCCGAGGAGAGAAAGAATGAAAGAAAGAGGCTGGTATTATGACAAAAGTTTGTGAAAGGGACAGGCTCCCTTACTAGCCAGGGGCAACTGCAAATTAATCCTCTTTTGGAACATCTTTTCCCTTGAATGTTTCAGAGGATTCACCAAGGGCATCAGTTGTTGGATTGCCTTCAAGATCACATTCTTCTTACTCCGCCTCAAATCCAAAATCTCGTCCAACAGATGTTGTGATGGAGGGAACTTCGAAGAATATTCCAATGAAAAATATGTTGATAGAGTTGATCTTGATTGGTGAGCCGTTTCACCCAGAATTGGGGTTTCATATAGAAATCAAAAGAAGTGACAAGAGGTGCCTTCTATGAATAGATGAACTTTGAATGCTAGTCGCAACTAGAATTATTGATCCGTTATATGTTGATCCGCAAGTCTGAATGATCTTCTCATAAATTCTGAAGACACTCAAACCCATAGGATGGTCTCACCGGGCGTAACTAGTGAGGAATCCGATGTCGAACTCCTCCTCGAGTAGATTCTGATAGTCTTCCTGAAGCGCATACATCTCAAAGTTTGCATGTGTTAACTCATAAGTAATAGGTAGAACTAATATGATTGTTAATGGTGATGGCTAAACCTTAGTTTTTCATAAACTTGATTCTCTCAAACCGTTTGTTACAATTTTTTGTTGGATTTTATTATTATTAATTTTGTTATTTTATTATTTGCTTTTGTTATTTTAATTCACAGTTCCAACTTTTCTAAATTTTGTATTACATAGTTAACTAAGAATCAGTTTTACATATAAGTTATTCATATCAATTCTTGAGGAGAACAACCTTACTTGAGCTATCTATACTACAATTACCTTGTTCTTTTGCGAGTACTTCTATATGATCAAACCCTAATTGTGCAGGTGGTAAAAATCCTATCAGTTTTACATAGGCTGAGCACAGGGGTATGCCCAAAGACCTCAGGTGATTTTAGATTCAAGCCCAGTACAGATAGGGCTTTGGGCTTATACGGGAAATCTTGACGGGGCCACTACAAGCGGCGGCACATACACAAGCAATGTGTCGGGGGTGAATCCAGGTTCCGACAGGGGGTCCAAACCATTGAGAATACTATACCAACAATAGTATAATATAATTGTGAACAAGGTTTTTTTCTTCCTTTTTCTTTGCTTATTCCCACATAATCAATTCATTACTGTTATAATAGCAGTAGAATAATATAATTGCGACCTATAATTTGAATAGAGTATGTAATTCGGTAAACAAAAAATTATAGTTATGCGCACTGGTGAATGTTTCATGCAATCAGTCTAAAAAAGCATTGACATTCAGACCGTGTTTTAAAAAAACCTGAATTGCGATGACGAATCTTGTAAACAGGTTTATAACTGAAAAACCTTCGATTCCTGAGCGGAACAATGAGAGTGTGCTGATAACGTGTTGTGGCCTATTTTAATGAAAGGAGAGAGAGTAGAGCAGAGAGAGATGGAGAAGGGTTTAAGACACATTCAATGATTTTAAAAACACTTACAAGCAAAAACACCATATATAAGCTAGCATTTCTCACTCTTGTAAGCAAAAACACATTCAGTGATTTTAAAAACACTTATAAATGAGCTCTAATCATTTTTGTTTTATTTTCTTTGAATGAATTTATCAATTAATTATAAATTTGGAATGTATTTGAAGAAAGTTAAGGTTCCACCATATATAAAACCAATTGGCAGCATGGGAGTAGCCAGTGGCGAAGCCAAGAATTGTTGGGGGGAGGGATGAAATTTAAAAGAGTAAAAGGTCCCCAAAAAATGTTACAACCAAATCCTTATAGATAGTAGACAATATTAATTTCATTCATAATTTAACAATACAAACAAGTTACAATTGTTGTAGGTCAAAAGATGCAAAATTTTAACTGGACTCAAACATGCTATAGAAAGAAGTAACTTGGTCTTTACCTCATTAAAGGGATCATTCAATTTTTTTAGGCGCATACCAAGGACTTGAAAATAGAGGTCTACTCGATAGTAAGGAAGTTTGGGGGTCTTGGAGCTTTGTGCTTTGATTTTCCGGGTGCGAAATGCAAATCTTCCATGTCAGAAACATTAATATCATTTTCCTCACAAATTTTTTATACATTATGGAACATGTTCTCAAAGTCATCATCTCTCAAGAATTGTAGTATTTACTTGCATACTTTCACTAACGTCATCACATTCACAATATCTCAGTCTTTCTTTTGTAAACTCATATGTAAGTCCCAATATAAGTCTCATAAAAAAAAAAGGTGAAACAAACAAACAAAAGTTTTGTGTTTCTTTGAATAACCTATTTGCTTCACATAGATTACCTTGGTTGCAATCACCTTTAATCCATTGAAGCACCTCTACCACGGGTTGAAACATAACAATTACTATAGTACCACAATATGAGTTCCAACGTGTATCACAAGGACATATGAGACTACTCTCTTGATTTAACCCTTTTTCTATTTTAAGAACATCATTATCAAGAGCTTTCTTAATTTGTTCTTGTTATTTCTCTCTAAATGCACCCCCGACGCTTACACAATGATCCGATAATATTAATCAGACTATTAGCTGATGGTGGATGACGACGGCGTGCAGTCGTGGAGAGCGGCGACACGTGATCATATGTAAACTACACGGCGGTGGCCTGCTGTTGGCTATTGGTTCCAATGGCAGAAGCTTATGCCTTCTCTTTTTCTAGACATGAGTTCTCAACTTTATTGTTTGTGTGTGTAAAATAGGGGGACGAGTGGTCCCCTGTGTTTTCTAGGCGCTACACGGTTGGTCGCCGCCCTGATTAATCCCTAGGCATTTGCATATTAAGAAAGGGCGCCTAGACCGGCTTAGGCACTTGGCTAGCCTCCTTAGGCGCCCGCTTAGGCCGACCTACGTACTCGCCTAGGTCGCAACTCTCACTTAGGCAGAAAATTGATAACTTTCATTTTACATTTTTTTTTTCAATAAGTTGTAAGACACTTGTTGAATAATTATTATATGCTTGTTCTCAATATTTTCAGTATGTTTTAATACTTTATAATCTACGTGTCATTTTCTTTTTCAATTTATGTATCCCAATACAATTATGAATTTTTAAGAATAAATAGACACTTATTTATATGATATTTAATAAATTTACTTAAAACTGCCTAGTCCGCCAAGGTCCGCCTAACCGCCTAGGATAAGTGAAGGAATAGTATGTACAAGTGTCACAATTGTATTGGTTAGTGTCCATGTCATCTTAAAGCAGTTAGATTGGTTGGAGCTCTACTACGTATCTGTTAGTTGTTAAATGTCTATTAGTTTGTTAGAATCATTGTAACAGCTATTGCTTATAAAACAGAGAATGTATTCTCTCTCACTCATCAATTGAAGCTAAAAATATTTCTTCTTCATTCTCCTCTTCTCTCATTGCTTTCATTTCTTTCTCTGAATCTCAGTTCTTAAGCTCAGTATTCATTAAGATTAGTACTATTAATATGGTATAGAACCAGCGATTTTGTTATGGTTTGTAGTTCATTAATATTTTTGGGGCTCTCGGTGTGATTTTTCGTTGCTTCAGTTCTTCAATCTTCGAACATCATCAATGATGATTTGGGTTTTTTTGGGGTGCGAGCTAAATTGAAGAATGTCTCCAGAGATATAGTTTGATTTTTTCTTGATCTCAATGTTTCTTGGAGATTTGTATGCTTTGTTATTGTTTTTCTGTGAAATATACTATTCTAAAAATTCCCTCCTAGCACCGCCTATGCCCCGCCTAGGCGCTAGGCGAGTGACCACAGCCCTGAACATTAGTCCCTAGGTGTTTGAAAATTAAGTACGCCTAGACCCACTTAGGCATCCGCCTAGCATGCCTAGGCGCCCACCTAGCCCGCTTAAACCATCCTACGTCTCGACTCTCACTTAGACAGAAAATCGATAACTTTCATTTTGCATTTTAATTTTTCAATAAGATGTAAGAGACTTGTTGAATACTTGGATGAACACTCATTATATTCTTGTTCCCCATGTTTTCAATATGGTTTAATACTTTATAATATATATCTCATTTTATTTTTGCAATTTATGTATACCAATATAATTATGTGTGTTTTTTTTAAGTATAAATGGACACTTATTTATACAATACATAATAAATTTACTTAAATCCGCCTAGGCACTAGGCCCCAGCTCGCCATCCGACTTGCACCTAACGTCTTTTAGGACCTTGGTGAAATATGGAGTTTTAGGTTGTTTTTTATGCAATCTTGTAGTTTAGTTTCTATGATACTAGCATATGGGCACACACAAAGTGTGTGAGAAAATTTCTTATTTTTGTTTTTGAAATAGGAGAGAGGAAGAGAGTGATAAAGAATGGGGGAGTGGGAAGTTTTTTTTTTTTTTTTTTTTTAATTAGAGGTATGTTAGGATTACATATAGGTGAGTCTTTGAAGAAAAAAAACAGCAAAATTTGGTTGTGTGAAATTACATTTTTGCCCCATATTTCTTATTCACGTTCTGTTTTAATTAGAGGCTTAAACTGGTAAAAGCTTGAAAGGCACGAAGCCATTATTGAGTAATCTTGGAGTTATATTTCTATTGAGATTTGTGGATGAAGCCATTACTGTTGAAATTTGTGAGCACAAAGCCATTTCTGTTGAATCTGTGATAAAAGATCTTTCTTGATTAGCTAATTTGATTGTATAAGCATGGCATCCTTATCTATGAAAATTTAAGGATTGTTCGGTATTCTAACCATAAAGTTGTATGACAAAAACTTTTCCAAATTGGGCTTTCAATTCAAGTCAGTTCTAAAATGGTACAAATTGTTTGATCACTTTGATGGACCTGCCGCTTGTCCACCAAAGTTAATGATTCATACTGAGCTTAGGGTAGCTAATATATTTCTTGAATGGGAAGCTATTGACATAACATTAAGGAGCTTATTGAGTGCAACTTTGTCAAATGAGCTTATTGATGTTTTGGGTTGCAAAACTACACATGATGTGTGGGTTAGTTTACAAGATAGGTATGCTTCCATTTCTAAGGCCAGAGTTAACACTTCAAAGATTGAGTTCAAGGTTGTGCAAAAAAAAAAGGGTGATACTATTGATCAATATCTATCTAAACACAGAAATATAAAAGAACAATGAATTGCTACTGATGAATTTGTATCTGATAATGATTTTGTTGTAGCTGCTATGTCTGGTCTACCAAGAGAATACTCGATTATAAGAACAATAAGCCTTACTAGGGACTTTTTTTTTTTTTTTTTTTTTGAGAGAGAGAATTTAGGGAGCAATTACTCTGTGCTAAAAGGGAGAATGATTATACGGTGAATGGGTTGGCAAATAATTTTTCTAGTTTGTATATGCAAGGTTCTACTGGATCTTCTTCTATGTATGGTATGACACATGGATCTTCAAGTCATTTTGAAGATATCTCATACTCTACTGGAGGTACAATTATTATGGTACCAAATGGTGTTCCAAGCTTTGATGTGCCATATCCACAACAAGGTCCATTTTATGGTATTTTAAGTACTATTGGTTTTTCATATCCTCAACAAAATGCATTTCCATCAATGCTATTTTCTCAACAAGGTTTTCCATATATGAGTAATCAGCATATTGATCCATAATCTTAATCAACCCCATTTCATCAACCAGCACCATTTCCTGATTTTTCAAATAGTTATGGCTTTGTTGGACTGAACAATGCACCAAGACAATTCCAATTCAAGTAATAGTAATTTAAGCATTGGTTCTAGACAGTATTATGGACCAAAGACAAATGGGAATGGAAGTTACAAATCATCTAATGGAAGGGGCCAGTCTTTTAGAAACAAACAATCAGGTGGGAATTGGCAGTCATGGGCTGGAAACATTGAACCTAGGACAAACATTGTTCCTAAGTGTCAAGTTTGCTCAAAGAGAAGGCATTAGCTCCAAATTGTTGAAAGATATCAATTACTTATAGTTCTATGGGACAAGCTGCGGAATGTCAAATATGTGGAAAGAAAGGGGACAGTGTTTTAGATTGTTATCACAAGAATAATTTGCATATCTAGGTTCTGCACCAGCTCCTTCTTTGAGTGTTATTCAAGCTCAAGCACCTCAGTCACTTCAAGCATGTTAGTCATTTCTTACCAATGACTCTTGGATTGTGGATACAAAAGCATATCACCACATGATAGCTGATGTGCAACCTCTACAAAATGTTACACCATATGAAGGCAAGGACAAAATTACAATTGGTAATGGTGAAGGTTTACCAATTAAACATATTGGTTCTGCAAAGTACAAACACTATCACATTCCTTGATTTTAAGGAGTGTTTTACATGTTCCAACATTTATTGTTTGTCTATTATCAGCAAAACAATTGTGCAAAGATAACTATTGCTAGTTTATTTGTGATGAGACCAATTTATATGTGCAGGACAATCTAACTATTGCTGGTTTTACATGTTCCAACAAAAGTTGTAATATACCAATTTCTATGTGCAGGCACATTTATAATAAACATCACTTGTGTTCATTATGTATTGCTAGCAAGATGTCTGGGTTACAATTTGTAGATAGGAAAGAGTCTTGTAATTTTTCCCTTTCAAAAAGTACATTCAGATCTCTGGGTCCTTCACCTACAAAATTCATAGAGGGTTACAAGTATTATATGAGTTTTGTTGATGAATTCACAAGATATGTATGGATTTTCCCTTTGATGAATAAATCAGAAGTGTTTGATGTTTTTCAAAAGTTCTAGTCTTATTAATAATCAATTTGGTTATAGTATTAAATGTTTGCAAACAGATGGTGGTGGAGAGTATATAAGCAATAGATTTGATGAATTTTTAAATAATAAAGGTATTGTTCATATATTTTCTTGTCCATATACCCCTCAACAAAATGGAATTGCTGAGAGGAAACACAGACACATAGTGAATACAGCAATAACATTGCTCACCACTATACAATTACCTCAAGAGTTATGGTTCCATACATTTGCTCATTTTGTTTTTCTTATAAATAGAATGCCATGTAAGGTTTTGAGTATGCAGTCATCATATCAGCTATTATTTGGATATAATCCACCATTGCAAGGTTTAAAGTGTTTGGCACAACTGTGTATCCATATATTAGGTCTTATAATGAGAATAAACTGCAGCCAAGAGCATCTTTGTGTGTTTTTGTTGGATATGTAGTGGGGTATTAGGGAGTGATTTGTTTTCATATATAATCTAGAAAGTTCATTATTTATAGACATGTAATACATGATGAAACTGTTTTCCCATATAAGAATGTTACTTATACTCAGGCCTCTAGTTCAGCAAATTCTCCAGTAATAATGACTATTCCTACAAACACTGTCTAGGACTTTAGGATCTTAAACTATGAACATAAATCATGACAACATGGATTTTACTTCTTCAATTTCTTCAAATGTTTCTGATATAAAATTATCACAACCGACTCACCTCACTCTCCTCCAAATACAGCTTCAATGTTACCTATCCTAAATCCTGCATAATTAGAGGTAATTCTTCCCTTTGATACTTTATACCTCAATCTCAAACACACAATGATATGCCAGGACAGAAAAAGCAAACCAGGTTACAAGCAAGTGCTCTCTTAAGAAGAATTTATGCAAATTTTCTAGCAACATTGCTGAATTGGAAACATTGAAACTTGATGATCAAGATTCCAGTTATAGTGGTTTCTCTTTTCTTGCACATAGCATTTATATAACCGAACCATAATCTTTTAGAAGTGCAGCAACAAGTACTAATTGGCAAAATGCAATGCAAGAAGAGGTTTATGCATTGAAAAGCCAAGGTACATAGATTATGGTTCATCCACCAACTCATAGGGCCATTATAGTAAATGGGTATACAAGGTGATGAAAAACCATGATGGATCAATTTCAAGATATAAGGCTCGTTTAGTGGCTCAAGGGTACACTCAAGAACTTGGGTTAGACTATTTTGAAACATTTAGTCTAGTTGTGAGGCATACAACTGTCAGGTTAATCATTTCACTTGCAGCACATCACAAGTGGGAATTGAGACAACTTGAAATCAAAAATGAATTTCTTGCATGGAGGATTGGAAGAAGAGTTATACGTGAAGCAACCTCAGGATTTGAAATAGGCACCAAGTTATGTCTGTAAACTAGTGAAGTCATTGTATGGTTTGAAATAGGCACCAAGTGCCTGCAATGCAAAGGTCATAGGGTATTTGCCTGCAATGGGATTTCAAATGTCACATTCTGATACTAGCTTATTTGTCAAGCATGATGGAGTGGATGTTATTACTCTAATGTCATTATATGTAGATGATATTATATTGATAGAGTCTATTTCTGTCAAAGTTCAAGCTATTATTCAAGTACTCGGTGAAGTGTTCGAGTTAAAAGACATGAGAAAGTTGTCATATTTTCTGGGATTGTAGATACAATATAAACACAATGTGATATCTTCATTAATCAATCCAAGTATGCAAAAGACTAGATACACAAAGCTAGGATGGATACTTGCAAACTAACTATAACTCCATGTAAGCCATATACTCAACTAGGAGCATCTGGGGGTACACTATTACCTGATCGTACTAAATATAAAAGTTTAGTTGATGTACTTTAATATCTCATTCACTAGACCTAATCTCTAATATGCAGTAAATGTAGCATATGTGAATATATGACCAATCCCATAGATATACACTTTGCTCTTGTCAAAAGAATATTGAGATATGTACCAGGTACCATATAGTGTGGTCTAACATACTCAACATCATTAGATTACTTAATTACTGCCTTCTCGGATTCTAATTAGGCAACTGATCCCAACACAAGGAGGTCAGTTATTGGATTTGTGGTTTATATGGGAAACGATCCAATATCATGGCAATCAAAGAAGCAAGCATCAATATCCAAAAGTTCTATAGGGGTAGAATACAAGGTTTTAGCACGTTGTGTTGCAGACATGGTATGGATTAGGCTTTTGTTAAATGATCTACATCAATTCATTGCTTAGACACCTTTGTTACATTGTGATAACCTTTATGCTTTGGCTTTATGTTCCAATCTAGTGTTTCACATTAGAATTAAACATTTGGACACAGATTTTCACTTCAATTGAGAGAATGTGCAAAGGAAAGACTTAGTGGTACAATACATTCCAACAGAATAGCAAACATCAGACATTCTCACTAAAGGATTACATGGACCAACATTTGTTAAACACTGCTATAATCTCAGGCTTGGTTACCCCAGCTGAGATTGAGGGGGGATGATAAGTGAAGGAATAGAATATGTACAAGTGTCACAATTGTATTGGTTAGTGTCCATGTCACGCCCCGGACCCGGAGTCAATAGGAAAAATAACTCTGAATCCGAAACGTGAGATAAACGCTAACTAATTAAAATAAAACTGAAATAACGGAGTGAAAAATAAAATTCTTCTTATTTAAAATAACTCAATAATTCTTTACAAGGCTAAATTAATAAATACAAAATTCTATCCTCACACTTAATCCGATCTCATCCCGTCTACCCTTTTTTGATTGTTTAGTTCTTAAACCTGCATAATAATAGAGGGATGAGCTTCAACAGCTCAGTAGGGACATAACCTTATCACAGTAAATTGACAATATTAAATTACGTGTCATAAAATCATGTAATCAAGTACCAAATCATTATTATCAACAATGCATGAGTGCGATACAATACTCTTCATCTCTACCCGTTAATTCATATAATAAAACACGCGGACCTGCACGTCCCATACTGTGCATTTTACCTCTGCAGTGGTGGTTCGAATGTTCTCTTATACAAATTAACCCCTGTAACTCAATCATCCCAATTTCCCCTTTTGTTAGTCATCTTGCTCAAACTCTTCGTCGCCAGTCCCAAATTACCTTTAAAGAATCTGTGCACTGTGGGCTCACCTGAGACCTGGTACCTGCTAAGAGTTTGGCTCAACTACACAAAAAATCCTTTCCAACTACCCTCATTTCCAGTTCCTTTCTCAACACCAAACTTCCAACTATTCTCGTACATGAGTAATGCACAAATAATCTCATTTCATCGTTCACATGTACCACAACATATTCTCAGCGAATAGCATTTCACAAATAATTCCATAACCAATAACAAGTAAACATGCAAGAGCAGTATTTGTCCAATTAATAAACCAGATCACATTAATCAACCAACAAGATCAATAACAATAATAATATAATGCTTCACAAAATTTAATAAAGCCAATCTCCATAAAGGTCTGCCGTATTTCCCCTACCTGGATTCCAAAGCATTGCTCCGAGATATTAACACAAGAAACCACAATTGTGGTAAACTCCTATTCACAAGTATAAGAAAATTACCAAATGTATGATATGAACTTTAATACGAATCAACACACTTAAGCTCATTAGTTCCATTAGTTCCACGCTACTCAATTCAAAAGTCATTTGGTTGAACTATATTGCAGTACAAAATAGTTTTGTATATAGCAAACATATATAGTGCTTATTCAAAAGTCATTTGCCTTCAAAACCATTCAAGTAATATGTATAAATTAAACTGTACAGAAAACCATTTACCAACATGCTTTTTCATTTAATATAACTAAAACGATATATATATATATATATATATGTATATAGTGCAAACAAGCTGAAGACTAAGTATGCTTTTGTTACAGTATATACAAATGCATAAAAAGATAACTATATACAGTTGGATAGTGTGAAACCAGCGGCAGATAGATATGTAGATATAAACTTTATCTATTCTCAATTAAATTAGCATAATACATAAGTAATACGTAGTTTGGAAAAGGAAATTGAATTGGATTGTTAAACTAGGGTATTATCCATAGCCCTTTCATATTTTATAATTAAAACATCCAACTCAAAGAAATATACATACTTAAAGCCGAATACAATATATTTGATCAAAGTAAGCATATGCATAAACTAGCTTTGAATAACCACTCCATGGCAGATACAAAGAAGGTATAAAACAGCAATGAAAAAGGATAAACAGAGTATGGAAATTGTTACCCATTAATAGCGAGATACAGGTTGAGTAGGTTGGAGAACTAGTTTCTAGTTTCTGGTCTCTCTAAACCATCTCTCCTCTCCACATAGACATCTATATATATATATATATATATATACTAAGTGAACGAGCTCCAGAGCATCCATTGCATGCTAGCTCATGCCGGAAAAACAAATGGAGTTAATCTCCTATTTATAGGAAAATGATAGCGGTAAGACTAGATGAGTCGGCTAGTTTCAGTGGGTAAAGATTTAACTAGAAAATCATTAATTGGTGGAGATGTAGCTGCTACTTATCTTGGACACTAAGTAATTTGGTTGGTCCAATCCGAAGAAGACCAACATAAAGTAACAATGCATGTCTTGCCTGGTGACGGTGCAAGGAGAGTTAATACGTGCATGGCTGCAATCATCCTACCTCATGCTAAACCAATATGGTGAGTCAACAACATACCTAATAAATATATTTTTTTATTTTTTATTTTTTTTAAATAATAATAAGAAACATATATTTTCAAAATGCGGGATCTTACAGTCCATGCCATCATAGAGCAGTTAGATTGGTTGGAGCTCTGTTAGGAATCTGTTAGTTTGTTAAAGGTCTATTAGTTTCTTAGAATTATTGTAACGGCTACTGCTTATAAAGCAGAGAATGTACTCTCTCTCACTTATCAATTGAAGCTCAAAGTCTTTCTTCTTCATTCTCTTTCTCTCTCATTGCTTTCATTTCTTTCTCTGAATCTCAATTCTTTGCTTTCATTTCTTTCTCTGAATCTCAATTCTTAAGCTAAGTATTCATTAAGATTAGTACTGTTAATACATAGGTGCTAGGTTCTAGCCCGTCACCCGATTAGTGCCTAGTGTCTTTTAAAACCTTAGTTATGACTGTTGCACAACCAGCTTATTCATGCAATTATACGTAGTGTCATTTGGCAATGACTAACGATAATATGATTGTATTTCATTCATATATATATATATATATATATTAACGGCTCATAAATTACTAACATTCAAACGGCCGCAAAATACGATGCTATAAGCTAACATAATTCTTCTTTTATGCATATATATGATATTCAAATTTAAGATATCTTCTACTGTATTTCATTCATATATATATATATTAATGGCTCATAAATTACTAACATTCAAACGGCTGCAAAATACGATACTATAAGCTAACATAATTCTTCTTTTATGCATATATACGATATTTAAATTTAAGATATCTTCTACGTCCGCCGCTGTTAGAAATAGAGTTATACTTTGCTCAATTAACCCATTAATGATATTAAAAATTAGAAAGCAAACGGTCTAAGAAAAATAAACAAAAAGAGGTGGAGGAAGGAATGAGGAGGGAGGAGGATCACAATTTTATCATAGTTTAATACAACCAAATTGGACCAACGTGAAGATAATATATATGTTTAGATTATCTGTATGTTATTATTATTATAACAGCATGAATTAGAAAGTCGTACGTAGCCAAACCCAAATTGCTAAAGACTGAGTTGCCCTTGAGAAGCTTCTCGTCTTTGAAATTCGACCAAAACAGTGTTCAAAGTGGTTCAGCTGGGTCAGTGCATGCCTCACTCTTTTCCCCTTCTCCACATAACTACTAATTTCTATTTAAAATTTCCTATTTATTAGTAATAGCTTTCTTTTCATCAAAATTAGTATTACCTTAGTTGATATTGATCTGCATATTCCTCGACCTTATTGCATGATTAAATTATACATGATCCCGCACTTATGAGTCCTGAATCCTTAATCATAAAATGCTATGAAATACCAAGAAAACTTTGATTGAGATTTTGATTGATGACAAATTCAGCAAGTTGCAGCTCTTTTGCTGGTCCTGGCTGTATATATATATATTTTTTTTGTATATATTCTTGATATTTCAGCATCCCAGACCCTTCGCTATTGGAAGATAATAAATATATATATAGGCAATTTTATTGGGGGATCAGGTTGTAGGATCCACTCCACATCGAACTTCAACGATCCGAACCGTCTACTTTTTAAGTCTTGATTCAAAAGATCATCCTTGTAAAAATTCAATTCAATTCGAAACCATTTACTATTTAATTATCACGATGAAATTTTCAAAGTTATTCTTGGAACAAGTGTTCATTAATTTATTTGAACTCAATTAAATGCCTCAAATACTTCCGATTTCGCTAATATTTTGTAAGGATAATCTATGAAGTGCAACTTGAAAAATAAACGATTAGGATAGTTAAAGTTTGATGTGGTGTGAGCCCCACAACTAATTCCCATTTTTATATATAAAAAAAATTAGGAATCCTTCTCCTTAAAAGCCTCCTACACACACACACACACACACACACACACACACACATATATTGCATTTTGTAAAGCAAATATCAGTTTCTAGCTTGCTGAGGAAAGTAAAATTCTTGAACATGCTTGAAGCAATGCATTGGGCCGCCACGCCCAAGTACAAAGACATAAGAATCTCTTGAGCATGCAAAACTAGCCCAATACAAAAGATGGTTGTTGAAGGAATGTGCATTAGGAATTTTTGTGTAATAACTGAAATAAAATGGTCAGAAGATTTGATGATTGAAAAATATAGTATTAGAGTGATTTAACTTTGATGGTTCAATTAATCCCATCCATGCATGTCACTCGAGTAGTGCTGCAGGCGTGCATGAGCCAATGTCATTTTATGAGTCACTTAGACCTACTAGTTGACCTAATCAAATTTCAAAGCAACAGTCACCTCAACGTTCAACTAATTTGATTTGAGCCCCACAGTTTAAACACTAGGACACATTAATACGTAATACCTTTATCTTTCTACGAACTTTACAGTAAAAACAAAAGATTGGAGCCACGGTTCATACAATTACAAAGAGATTGATTACAGAAAAAAGAACAAACAAACAAAAGAAGAATTCAATAAAGATGAATTTGCTGTTTTGGTTCACCAATTAGGAGCGGCGCTGGTACTTGTATT
This sequence comes from Malus fusca, assembly GCA_035220775.1. Classification (NCBI taxonomy): domain Eukaryota; kingdom Viridiplantae; phylum Streptophyta; class Magnoliopsida; order Rosales; family Rosaceae; genus Malus; species Malus fusca. The sequence goes on along the minus strand of CM069074.1, from coordinate 18,783,105 downwards.
CTCGGTTGAATTTAACAATTCTTCCAAGTAATCTGTTCCCAGATCTTCAAACACCACCACATTCTCTATCATCACATCTCTGTCAACTTGACTTTTCTTGAACCCAGTTTTCCTTCTCATCGAGTGCTTTCGCTTAAGCGCCATCACCGGCGAACATCCTTCCAAATCCGAGGTACCATAATTGATCTCCCTAAGCGATTCGCGGACTCTCTCTACTGGGAAATTGAGAATTGCCGTAGAGCCTCTCATGGAAAAGGCAGCTTGATCATAGGCAAGAGCTGCGGCTTCGGCACTTTCAAATGTGCCTAGCCACACCCTTATGCCATGTCTAGTGGAGTCTCTTATTTCTGCAGCAAACTTGCCCCACGGCCGCCTCCGAACCCCTCTATAGGACTTTTCCTTTTTCAGGTTTTCTTCTTCGCATGCGGAGCTCACCTCCTCTTCCTTAATTGGGTTTGCAGAAACAAAAAAACTTGACGTTATTTCTTGGGTGGCCTCCGAAATTAGACCATAAAGAAGCATTTCTTCTGAATCATTTTCATTGAAAGGAAGTGAATTGTTGCCAAATTTAAGACCATCATCCCAAGAAAATGATGATCCAAATGAAGATTTTGGTGACAAATTGGAGTTTGGGGAATCAAAAGTCGAGTAATTCATTTGAAGAGTTGGGGTGTTTTTGTTTTCTGCTTGGATCACTCTCTGTGTGTGTATGTGCATGCTGGTTTGCTAAAGATTTGCATCCTCATTATATATACCCAATTCCAATGGGTCCCACAGGACCAATGTGGACCAATAGAGGCCAATAGGGTCCCAGGTTAAAATGACAAAAAAGACGGGATAAAATTACGAGGGTGAAATGGTAAAATCATCAAGATAGATACATATTAAAATAGATGTGGTGGCTATATTTTATTAGTTTTTTGTATTATTGTATTATTGTGGGATGCCACACAAGTTGGGATGAATTTGAGCACATGGGTCAATTGAAGCATGGCGGCCAAGTCAGAGAGAAATATGTAGTGACATCAGCTTCTGATATCACTGTTCTTCGACGCTTAGGATCTTGTCCACGTGTCAGCATGCTGATTCTACTGACAGATAAATCCATTGGTAATTGAATGGCACTTTGAGATGGATAAGGATTGTCTGCCCTCCACTTCCGGTGCTCTTCATGTGCCCTCCATTTCTGTGTGGTCACGGTTAAGCCACGTCAACAAAAATGAATAGTAATATAAAATGTTGACGTGGCTTAACCGTGACCATACAAACAGGAGGGCACGGGGAGGGCACCAGAAGTGGAGGGCAAACAATCCTTGTCCATTTGAGATAGAGTAGAATTCTCTCATCTCCTGTTCACATTCCCTTCCCTCCCCTCCTCTCACACATTGTTTTTTTATTTTATTATCTCTATAAAAAAATCAATATAAGATGTTGATGTGGCTTAACTGTAACCGTTCAAATAAGAGAGAAGGGAAGGGAAGAGAGATAAGGAGTGGAAAGAATCCTCCTCCGTTTGAGATAGTATATATTGTGTATGGATGATATGTTTTTCTTTCTAACCACTTCAAGAAACACCGTTGGATTGTCCATGTATTTGCACATTTAAAGGCGTTACTAAAGTTTTTAAATATTTTATATTCTAGTCATCGTTAAAACTCAAAATTTTCAAGTCATTTTTTTTAATTTTTCTTTTAAAGAAATCAAAAGTCTTGTGATATTTGCTTGGAGCCCAAAGTTTATATGGGAAGAAAGAGGTCGTTTTCTCTTTCCCATTTTGCGAGCGTTCGAGGAAATGAGGCTTGAAAAAAAAAGTCAAGGTTCTCGTGGCTTAGATTTACAAATAAACTTGACCAAACGTTTTTTCACTCTATTGATCTCAAATTTACTCATGCTATTGAAGAAGATTAAACTATATATGCTTCGGAATTTTGTTTTAACTTTTTGCTTTTGATTATTTTAATATTAGGATATTATGTTCATAAACGTAAATTAAGATGAAAAAAGTTATCAAACGACTTTGTTATCTCTTCATTGGTCAATTTCCTTAAGTTGGTGTACAATTGCAAAATACTCATTTCATTTGTCACCACATTCTTAGTAGACTAGGTATATTTAGATTAGTAGATTAAAAACTTTAACTTACAATATGAATCAGTCGACCAGCTTTGGCCACTTGACACCATCTCCACATTATGAGTTTTAAAAAGTGGTGGATCAAAGTTTCCAATTGGAAAAAGAAAAAATCCAATGTGAAATAATCCAGCAAGAGATATTGCGAGCATAGCTGTAGATGATATGATTAAATTGTTATTTTTATTTTTTTCATAATGACAACGTTAGTAAGTTCAATTGTTAAATGTTAAAAGAAATGAGGATTGGTGGAAATAGAACTTGTATCAGGATGCATGGACATTATTATTTTTCGCTATTATTTTGTTATCCAAAAAAAGAAGAAAAAAGACATTATTATTTTTTGCTATTATGATAAAGCATCATCTGCAAAGTAACATAATAATTGTTAGCAAGTGAGAGTAATATAATTAATAGCAAACTTCATTCTAATCCTCGGCAAATATGACTTTTAGACTAAAACCATGAGTAAGATCAAAAATCTAATTTTAGTCCCTTGATACATTAATCACCTCATTTATTAATTATATTTTGATGTTTTAATTATTTCTCTTTTTCTTCCTAATTTTAATGTATTAATTATATTTCATTATAATTTTCATTTCATTCATCGTAATATATTTTGTTGTAAACATTTAGATAAACTAATTTTTGTTATACAATATATTTCAATATACTTTATCTTCTTCATTTAGGTACATTAAATTCAATATAACACATTTTGGCACATACATTTTGGCACATACATTTTGGTACATACATTTCGGTAGATACATTTAAGTACATTAATTCAATATAATACATTTTGGTGCATACATTTCAGTACAACATTTTGATGCATACATTTCGGTGCATACATTTCGATACACACATTTAGGTACATTAATTCAATATAAGACATTTCGATGCATACATTTTGGCACATTAATTCAATATAATACATTTCGATACTAACATTTAGGTACATTAATTGAGTCTTTCAAGTTTGAAGAATGTTTAAATAAAACTAATAAAAAAACAAAAAAAATAAAAAAAAATAACTTTTTGTTTAAAAACTAAATTAAAATGTGTATATTAATATATTTAAATATTTAATGGGAGACATTGAACAAAATACACATTAATTAATTTGAATTAAGGACACATCAAGGGACTATAATCAATATGTAATCTAACACCGAATTTTTATTAAATTTCAATCTTTTTCAAGGATTAAAGTAAAAATAAATAAATAAAATAAATAAATAAATAACTGTATAATTATATAATAGATACTCATAAAATTGGAGTATACGTGATTGTCTTTTTTCTTAGGTTTTGTGTCTATTAATTTTGGACATGTGAATGTAATAAAAAGACATTCTACAATATTATGCTAACAAGATTATTGGATGTTACTAAAGGCCATTTCGGATTGTTGTACTTTTTTAATAAATTGTTTTTGATGTGTTTTAAGAATAATCAGCTGCAAAATAAAGTAGGTGAGCATTTGACAAATTGTATTGTTAAAAGTGTTGTGAGTATGAAAAGCAATGTAAAAACAATGTCTAGAAGGATGAATAATATCATTGTTTAAAATTAATGAGCTTATTATAGGAATTAAAAATATTCAAAAGGCTCAACTCCGTTTTTTATTAAAGTAGCTTTTAAAAGCAACCTACATGTTGCTTTTAAAAGCTACTATTTAGAGACCATTGCTTTTAAAATAAGCAGTATATTTTATTTTTACCAAACACCATTTTACTGCGTAACTTTAAAGTGAAGCAGTTTTTGGTGAAAAAAAAAATATCAAACTGGGCTTAAGTAACAATTACGAAGGTATATAAATGATAATCACAGCACAAATGCACTCATAAATAGACAATCAAGCCCTAACCATTGATTTTAAAGATCATCCTACAAAAAATTAGCTCAACGAGCAGTCATTTCATAATTTAATAGTTCTTGTGAAATTTTTCATTAGTTATAGGAAGTATTGTATTGGTCAATTTGTTTGATTATAGTTACATGACTAAATGGTATTTGATTTGGCTAATTTTTTTCAAGGGTGCTTTTAAAAAGGCTCAAACAAGTGTTTCGCACCATATAAACTTACTAATCGATTAGCGCTTGTGTTTGGACCAAAACTTAAACTTTGGGCTCCAGGAGGGGGCCGGCCCAAAAGGAAGCTTGAAGGAAGTGTCGGTCAAAGCCCAGTGGTTCAGCCGAAGCCCAGCCGAAGCCCAGGAAGGCAGGAAATGACCTCCTCTGCCTTGGTACAGCTCACAAAGGCCACTTGCCCACCTACCCAAGGACCAAGTGGTATAGACTGATCAGCTACATAGCCCATAAAGTACTTTATGGTGGCATTTTAGGTAAAAAAGCCGATGAGTCATCATCCCCAAACCGCATTCGGGCAAGCTTGCTGCTACAGGAAGGCACGCTGGTTTGTCTATAAAAGAAGAAAGAGAAATCAGGATTGAAGACACTCAAACAAACAAACAAACAGACACTCAAACAAACAAACAAAAGCACAAACTCTGCTCAAAACCAGATTTGCCTTCAAACGATAGTTGTAGTCAGCCAAAAGCCTTCATCCCTCTCGGGATCACTTCTAACCTTTTTTATCAGCTCTGCTACCTTGTCAAACACTTGTCGTAGTATCGATTTCCTTCCCAAAAACCCTTTTCTTCTAAACTCTCGAGCCCCTGTCCAACCTTAAAACCCAAGAAGTTGCAAGACGCCCAGTTTTGCCTGACAAGGTGAAAACCTTGCCCGTCCCTTCTTGGTTTTGTCTTTTCAGTTATTAAACTAGCATTATGTTGTATGCTTTTAGCTGTATTCGAGTTATTTCAAATAACATGATGATTAAAAGAGTCTTTCAGTTCTTAAATCCGATTTAAAGATGTCTTCACTATTTAAATCAGATCAAAGTTCTAACTTCCTTGACATATAAGAGTGATCATGTAAAAGTCCTTGGTCTCAAGGCATAAAAAAGAACTTTATGTGGACTTAACCCATCCACGACAATCCTTGATAAACAAAGAAGTCCGAAATTACTTGGGGCGCAAGTAATCGACTGATCTAGTAGTTTTACCACTGTTGTATTATGATTATGCTAGAATGTTTGAGCTTGGAACAAAGTTCCGATAGGAAGCCTCAAGGCCTATACCTAAGGCCCCACAAAGGCACCTATTTGGATTCGTTCTAAGCTCTGCGGGCTAGAACGTTTGAGTACGGAACAACTTCTGATAGGAAGCCTCAAGGCCTATACCTAAGGCCCCACAAAGGCACCTATTTGGATTCGTTCTAAGCTCTGCGAGCTAGCTAGTCAGAAGTATAACGGTGGTGATATTACGCGCGACAATGAAACCAGCAACATATATATATATATATATCCAAGAGAGGGATTGATCATGAATTGGAAGCCTCAAGGCCTATACCTAAGGCCCCACAAAGGCACCTGTCATATTTAATACGGTCTCTCGGATGCATATAGATATGTAGATATACGTATTTTGGATTCAACATCCGTTCTACATCTGCCATGCTAAAGATGGTAGTGGCACGCCTGAGCATCCAGATATTAACCTTGATTGTGAGCCTTAAGGCCTACACCTAAGGCCCCATGAAGGCACCTTTCAAAGTTAACGCTGTCCTTCTCTTTCAGCCTTGCCCGACAAGCCTTGCCCGAAAAGCCTTGCCAGACGAGCCCTGCCCGACAGTATAAGCAGAAGCCCGGCAGCAGCTCTCAACCGACGCCGAAACACTATCCCGGGGAGCTGTGTGCTCGTCGCCCAGGAAGCTTCCCCGGCGGAAATTCCTGGCCCGAACATAGTTTTGGCACGCCCGGTGGGATCCCTATGATCAAAACAAAAGATAAGTTATAAGTCTAGCGACAAATCAAGGGAAAGGTCTTCTACAAATGGCAGATCAATCAGAGAATCCTTCTTCTCCTTCAGGACAGGTGGTCCTAGAAAGTGAAAGTCCAACCGCATCTGAAAAGTCACAAGGAAGGGGAACTAGTGAAGAACTACAAGCTACTATGATCCAAGTGCTAAGAAGCATGGAAAGAATCTCCTTGGAAACCAAGGGGGAAGTAAGCAGACTTTGTACACTAACAGGGAATCTACAGAGAAGGCTTGACTTAGAATTCTCTACTCCAAAGGGGACTCAAGGAAGCGGGATGAGCCAAGTTATTATGAAAAATGAACCAATCATTCCCTTATTCCCGCTATTGGAAGAAGAGAAAGATAGAGGAAAGAAGAAGGTGGTTCCTCAAGATAGTCAACCAATAATGGAGTCAGTTCTGGAAAAGGAGTTTCCCAGCTTCCCAGTATTATTATTCAATAATAGAAGGCAGAGTGAGCAAGAAAGAACGAGGTACGGAATGCCAGCTACAATCGGAGAAACTAGCGGGAAGGAGGCCACCATTGCTTCAGATAAACCTCCACCTTACAGGCCACCCTCATTGACTAACAAGGGAGGATGGGCAAACTGGAGAAAGCCCGAGCCAAGAAGAGAGGCAAGTGCGGGCAACGACCGGAACCCCAGGAATGAGTCTACTATCGTCGGCCATATTGATAATTTAGCTACTCAACAGCTGAGAGAGGAATTAGCTGAGTTGAGAAGGACAGTGGCTCAAAACGCTCAACCACGGGCCCGCCCAGTGTTCAGGGTCACTTACCAAAAGCCGTACCCTGAATACATTGATGAGCTGAATCCATTCCCCCTCAACTTTAAGATGCCTGCATTCCCAACATTTACAGGAGAAGACAGCAGCGTGTCTTCCAGAGACCACATTTTTAAATTTTCCAATCATTGTGTGGCATATGAAGACAATCCAAATTACAAATTAAGGTTGTTTGGAAATTCATTGGCAGGAATAGCATCGCAATGGTACTCTCTGTTACCCCCCAACTCTATTGCCAACTGGGGACAGATGGAGATGGCTTTCCACGAACAATTCTACAGAATAGAGCCGGAACTGACCATCAATGACCTTGTTGAAGTTAAGCAATATGATCATGAATCTACTAAGGACTTCATGATGAGATTCAGAAGAACAAGGATGAGATGCCAGTTCCCTGTCAACCAAGCACAGCTCATATCTATCGCTCAAAGGGCTCTGAGATTGCCCTTGAGGAAGAGATTCTATGATGCACAATTCAACGAGCTGCAAGAATTGGTAATAGTGGCCACTAAGTACGAGAGGTTGTTACAAGAGGAGCAACAGGTGAAACATACTTCCAAAGTTCCTTCCTTCTACAAAAATAAAGCTGCGATTCATCGAGTGGAAGTAGTAGAAAGCGGGCTAGAGCATGAGGATGGCCACAACGAAGAAGACATTGACGTATGTGCCGCTGAAATGACTACACCTTTCAAGCCACTAACGGTAAAAGGGCTAATCCAACCTGTCAAAGATCAGAATATCGTAATGAATGACGGTGGTTTCATCCCCATGAAACCACCCAAATACCAGAGTTATTCGTTTGATCTAACCAAGGCGCCCGAGATCTAAGAAGAGCTAGTGCGGGCAAGGGTAATTTTGCCCGACAGTACCAAGAAGATGCCTAAACCAGAAGAACTTAGAGGGAAGAAGTATTGTAAGCTACACTATACCTTCAACCACTCAATAGTCAATTGTGTCCAGTTTAGAGATTGGATACAAGACCTGATAGTGAAGGGAAAGTTGTTACTCGACAAACCCCAAACCAGTATGTTGGTAGATACAAACCCTTTTCCGGAGGCTCCTATCAGCATGATCAACCTCATGTGAAGAAGAAGAACCAGGGTCACCAGTCGGTATGGCGGAAGAAAATAAACAAAGGGGGCAATGAGTTGCCCGAGATCAATCCAAATAGTGCTAAGAGCAGGGCAGGAAGCAAAAGACATGTTCATTCCAATAAAAAAGGGGGTTACAAATCATCCTATTCTAAAAAATTTACATCTTCACATAGGGTGATTATTCGAGAGTGATATGTTTGCATAATGGCAAAAATCCTACTAGGCTCGGCTAAAACAGTGTGGCTATTTACAAGTTGAGATCGGGCTTGCTCTAACTCCGAGTTTGACTTCTCCACCCCTTCAATTTGGTTTTCAAGGGTATCTAGAAGAGTTGCTTGTTCCGCTTTAAGGACGACTAGTTGTTCCTCCAGCTTTTGAATTTCGGAAGTAACAACTCTGACCCTTTCTTTTGTCTGCAAGCTTTCTTCCATCAAGTGACCAACTTGAGTAGAAATGCTGGATTCTTTTTCCATAAAGCATTTTGCTCGATTGGCCTGTCTGTCCGCTCTCTGGTATTGTTCCCTAAGAGCCCTCAAGTTCTCAAAAAAGGAGATAAAGGAATCATACTGAGGTTTTGATAGCCGACCAATTTTGAAAGACTCAGCTATGACCCTCTCAAGATCACAAAGGGCCTTGAGGCTAAATGAAGCAGTAAAATCCTTCCTTGCCCATTCCTGAAGGATTCGCTGTTGCTCTGAAGAAATGGAGGTTGCTGAAGTTTGTCTTGAAGATTTCAACAGTGTCTCGAGGCGCCCGAGTGCTTCAAAAAGTTTGGGCAACTTAGCAGGGTCCGAGGATGAGACAGGAGGAGGATCCTACTTCACGGTTCCCTTTGAAGAAGTAATACCTATTAAGGGCGCAGTCTCTGCTTGCCCGATCTGTTCAAATCTAGAAGAAGGAATCTCAGTACCACCAGAAGATGAATGAAGGTGAGAGCGTTTTGATTTGCGAACCAAATGAGGGGGGATGTTGTTCCTGAAGCTTGCTGCAAAAACCAAGAGTACCAGGTCAAGAACAATCTGTAGGCAGTAAGAGATTTTAGAGAGATAAATGTACCTGACTCAACCCTGGGACCACACCAGGAAGAGGAGAGGATTCTTCGCCACCAGCAGAAGAAGAAGGAACTGCACCTAAGCCTGTGCCAGTACCCTAGAAGCACCCGGAGATGGCAATAATTGTCAGTGAATAGATCCGAAGAGAAAAACAAAAAAAAAATCCCGTACCTGATCTTGGCCCTGGGGAGAAGGAGGAGATTCATCAATAGCCACCGTCGGGCTAGCAGACACCTGTAAAACTGCTTCCCAAAGGACACAGGAATTTCAGGGACTATGGGTTCGTTGTGCGCTGCCAACGGCGAATGAGGAGGCTCATAGATTGTAGAAGGTTGCTGAAAACATAAGTGAGAGTTAATGGGGAAGCATTGTGCAGGATTTCAATAAAAGAAAAAAAAAATGATGACTCACCAAGTTACTATCTTCATCCACAAAGTGTAACATAACTTCTGTAGATGGATCAAATTGAGAGGAGGGGGTTGCATCCAAAGCAGTAGAAGAAGTCATGGACTTCAGAGGAGGGCCATGACCAGCCGAGGGGGCAGATGTTTCAGCCTAAGCACAGATAGGGGGAAAAAGGGAAATTCAGGAATGAAGGCCAGAAATTATCAAGTTACTCCCGAAAGAAAATGTGTCTTTGAGGGGTTAACCTGAGAACGAGAAAGGCTGGTCTCTCGGGCAAGTGGAGAGGAGGCCTCGGGTGGAAGAAGCTTCTCTCTTCTTGCGGCCTGGCTCAAATAAATCAGATTTAAAGTTCTATGAAAGTAAGAAGGGTGGACAGGAAGAATATAGATCATACCTCGAGTTCTATAAAAGCGGTTTTTTGTAGATCCTCAGCCTTCTTGTGCATGGCAGCTCTTAATGGTTCCTCCTTGGAAGCAATAAGTGGTCTTTTATATGCTTGAGGCCCTGTTTTTCGAATAAAACAAGAAATCATTAGATATGAGAGAGAGGTAGTAGTTTGGGGAAGAAAAACAGAGACTTACTTAAAGACTGTCTCTTCTTTCTGCTCGCCTCAAAAACTGGTACATATTGGGCTGGTGACATGGGGGGAGCAGTAGTTCTGGCTCTCTTACTCTTTCTGGTTAGAATTGGTCGAATAGTTGTAGGAAGATGGGCAGGATCAGGATTCGAAGTCTTGATCCCAGCAGCTCTCTTTCGCTTGGGTGCTTTAATGACTACCTCAGATGTCTCCTCAGCTCCTGAATCCCCAAGGGATTCTGTAACATCCGCACCTCCCCCAGCTTCTCGTCTCTCAGCTTCTGCAGCGGCGCCATGAAGAACTGCAGCATCAGCAGAATCATCCTCGGACTCAATAGCTTCCGATTCAACGTCTACTGGAGCTGTAGAGTCAAGCAAAAGTGAGGATAGAAGGGCTTCAGAAGGAAAGCAAAATCAGATTGAAAAAGAAGTACCTATCAGGAGTGACCGATTCTTCTCTTGGATAATTTCTTTCCAATTTTCAAGCTCACTCGGACCGGGATACGACTTAAGAGAAAGTTGACTAAAAAGACGATCATGAGTCTCTCTCAAATCCCCTCCATACTTCTTGAACCATCTATTTTCCCACCAAGAAGAAAAGAGTGAAGTGCATTCGAAGTTGAGAGTAACAGAATTTCGGGCAGCCTGACTCATGACGTCAAGGCTGCGTCGGGCTGCTCTGAATATCATCTCAGAGGGACTTGGTAGTCGAAATGAAGTACCACAATGGACAGAATCGAAGAACGGGACGGGAATGGCCTGCCTAAATCCTAACTGCCTGCTGCAAAAGTTGGGGTGATACACTTCCAAACCCCGTTCATATCTATTACCCCGAACTCCCCAGGCCAGGTCTCTCGGTTGAATGCAACTAATAAATTTCTCCCTACAAGAAGGGGTTGCATCCTCGCAGGGAGCATCTTGAAAAATTTGGTCAGAAAACCAAGGGTATCTCCTCAGAACTGACGCACCCCATTCTAAATCTGATCGAGTCCTACAAACCCTGAAGAAATAGAAGCAAGCAAAGGTAGAATGATCTATTGGGGGAGCTTCGGCCAAGACTCGGGCAGGGGCCACACCCTCCGGGAACTCCAAATTGGCAGCCCGAAACTCCGGAAAGTACCACTGAAGCCAAGTTTGTATTATCCAGATTGGCCAATTCAGGTTAGTCTCAAATGGCTCGTCCTGAGTCATTTCGAAGAGGAGATGATAAAGGTGGGAGAGAATGAAAGGACCAGTGGCTACATCATCAAAATTATGAAGAGCTTCTACTAACGGGATCCATTCAACCCTCACCCCTTTTGACTTGTTGGGGAAGACATGCCGGTTGAGCCAGTATAGGAGGAAATACATGTGCTCTTGATCTTTATCCGCCCGAGAAGCACTTGCCCCGAAGCTATCCTTTACAAAAGGAATGAAGCCTTTGAAGGAGGTCCCATAACTCTTAAAGGTTGCAGGATTGTAGTTCAAAGGAAGGAAGGTAGCAGATGAACTTGAACTACCAGTAATGGAGGAGGGAACCCAGTCTTGAGTGACATCCACTATCCTGCCCGTTGGCCTTAAACCAAAGACCTGAGCCATGTCAAGAATGGTTGGGGACATGGGACCCATACGAAAGTCGAAAGTATTCGTGCCCGAATTCCAGAATAGAAGGGCAGAAGCAAGTAATTCGGGCTTGGGGATAATGGAATTTTTCGAAAGCATGATTAATTCGTAAATTCCATTATTCATCCATTTCTGCTTAAAGATGGGCTCCAATTCATCAATCCATTGAGCCCAAGCAGGATCATTCATCAAAGGGAAGCCTCGACGGTATGACGACCATTTGGATGACGAGATGCCCGATTCAGAAGAAAATGGATTCGGGGAAAACCAATTATCCCTAGGCATATTGCTTTCTATCACTGAAGGAATCCGGGAGACCCATGCAGGACCCAATGATTGTACCCCATGCATTTCAAAGAAAAGCTCGGAATACAAACCTGCCCGAGGACGATGAAGCCCGTTGAGTAGACGACGCATGGTGTCAATTCCTTCGCCAGATTTGTAGGATGGTTGAGTTTGGCTAGATCCCGAAGCCATTTGATGAAGTTTGAGAAAGGGATACCAAAAAAAGATCTGAAAGATTTAAGGGAAGAGGAGTAGTAGAGAGATTTAGGAATTTTCAAGTTACAGAAAGATTTCGTGCTAGGATCACGAAGGATTGTAGAGTTCAACCGGAAGAAGTTCGTGGGTTTTTCAATGAAGCATTTTTCAATTGATATTGGCGCCTGGAATTCCAAGCTAAATATCAGTTGAAAGGGGGCACTGTTTGGACCAAAACTTAAACTTTGGGCTCCAGGAGGGGGCCGGCCCAAAAGGAAGCTTGAAGGAAGTGTCGGTCAAAGCCCAGTGGTTCAGCCGAAGCCCAGCCGAAGCCCAGGAAGGCAGGAAAGGACCTCCTCTGCCTTGGTACAGCTCACAAAGGCCACTTGCCCACCTACCCAAGGACCAAGTGGTATAGACTGATCAACTACATAGCCCATAAAGTACTTTATGGTGGCATTTTAGGTAAAAAAGCCGATGAGTCATCATCCCCAAACCGCATTCGGGCAAGCTTGCTGCTACAAGAAGGCACGCTGGTTTGTCTATAAAAGAAGAAAGAGAAATCAGGATTGAAAACACTCAAACAAACAAACAAACAGACACTCAAACAAACAAACAAAAGCACAAACTCTGCTCAAAACCAGATTTGCCTTCAAACGATAGCTGTAGTCAGCCAAAAGCCTTCATCCCTCTCGGGATCACTTCCAACCCTTTTTATCAGCTCTGCTACCTTGTCAAACACTTGTCGTAGTATCGATTTCCTTCCCAAAAACCCTTTTCTTCTAAACTCTCGAGCCCCTGTCCAACCTTAAAACCCAAGAAGTTGCAAGACGCCCAGTTTTGCCTGACAAGGTGAAAACCTTGCCCGTCCCTTCTTGGTTTTGTCTTTTCAGTTATTAAACTAGCATTATGTTGTATGCTTTTAGCTGTATTCGAATTATTTCAAATAACATGATGATTAAAAGAGTCTTTCAGTTCTTAAATCCGATTTAAAGATGTCTTCACTATTTAAATCAGATCTAAGTTCTAACTTCCTTGACATATAAGAGTGATCATGTAAAAGTCCTTGGTCTCAAGGCATAAAAAAGAACTTTATGTGGACTTAACCCATCCACGACAATCCTTGATAAACAAAGAAGTCCGAAATTACTTGGGGCGCAAGTAATCGACTGATCTAGTAGTTTTACCACTGTTGTATTATGATTATGCTAGAACGTTTGAGCTTGGAACAAAGTTCCGATAGGAAGCCTCAAGGCCTATACCTAAGGCCCCACAAAGGCACCTATTTGGATTCGTTATAAGCTCTGCGGGCTAGAACGTTTGAGTACGGAACGACTTCTGATAGGAAGCCTCAAGGCCTATACCTAAGGTCTCACAAAGGCACCTATTTGGATTCGTTCTAAGCTCTGCGGGCTAGAACGTTTGAGTATGGAACGACTTCTGATAGGAAGCCTCAAGGCCTATACCTAAGGCCCCACAAAGGCACCTATTTGGATTCGTTCTAAGCTCTGCGAGCTAGCTAGTCAGAAGTATAACGGTGGTGATATTACGCGCGACAATGAAACCAGCAGCATATATATATATATATATCCAAGAGAGGGATTGATCATGAATTGGAAGCCTCAAGGCCTATACCTAAGGCCCCACAAAGGCACCTGTCATAATTAATACGGTCTCTCGTATGCATATAGATATGTAGATATACGTATTTTGGATTCAACATCCGTTCTACATCTGCCATGCTAAAGATGGTAGTGGCACGCCTGAGCATCCAGATGTTAACCTTGATTGTGAGCCTTAAGGCCTACACCTAAGGCCCCATGAAGGCACCTTTCAAAGTTAACGATGTCCTTCTCTTTCAGCCTTGCCCGACAAGCCTTGCCAGACGAGCCCTGCCCGACAGTATAAGCAGAAGCCCGACAGCAGCTCTCAACCGACGCCGAAACACTATCCCGGGGAGCTGTGTGCTCGTCGCCCAGGAAGCTTCCCCGGCGGAAATTCCTGGCCCGAACAGCTTGAGCGCTTTTGTTATATTTATAGTGATGCTTTGAGAACTTAAAATTGGACTAGACTGTGTTGTTTTATATTTGGCCCAGATGTATACTTGAACATGACCGCGCCCCCTCTAGATGTTAGAGACCCACAAAGGTTATGAATCTGAAAAAGTAGGTGCACCCACAGCTCCTTGTCGAATATAGGCCTAAATATCACCCGTTGCTAAATTTTGAGCTCCGAATATTAAGTAAAATTTCACCTTCAGTATGAAAGTGGTTTTATTTATGTTTCTAAATTTATCTTCATTTGCATTTATATTGTTCGGACATCATTAAACGTATGCAAAAGACTCGCACACACAACTTATATATTTTTATTTGATTTTGATGCAACAAGTAAAATCAAAATCATAACCTTTTGAAAGCACGAAAAAAATTAAAAACAAAATAGCTAAAGGCAATAGGGAACTAATCTTTCATTAGGTAGATTGGTGTCACTTTGCATTTTCTTTACGTCTCTCTCTTTGTATAACATCGGGATTGATGTGAAATGATTAGCCAAAAATCCTACTTAGCTGCTATCTGGACGTAAACCTCCACCCAAATGAAAGTGACCTTAATTTGTATGAACCTCCAAATTTACTAGGGTTAATTTTCGTTGCGAATAGTTTTCTGATTGGGATATACACGGCCAAAAATGTTATGCTAAATGTACAAAAACTAATTGATCAAGTCGGCATTGAAAAATTGATGTTTGAAAGCTATAGATACATGCCCCCTTGAAACTCTTCATTTCAAAGTCATCAAAACTAAGGTACTTTGATCAACTTTGAAAGTCCTCCAGAAAGAATGGATACTAGTGAACTGGATACTAGTGCACGAAAGAGACAACTCTGCAGTAGAAGAGCATGCATCTTTGACATATTTCATGCATATGGAGCTTCTAGGAAAATGCCATTTTAGGATCATTCTTTTCTAATGTCTTTATCATGTACACAAGGTAAATATTTTCCACAAAAATTTGCTATTTGCTTATAACCTATAACATGAATATAAATTTGGTTTTTCCATTTAAACTACATTGTATTTCACACAGTGATAATATGGAGATGTGTGCTAGCAAATTTTGGTCCAAATAATTTGATGAAAATGAAAGACTTTTGCTGCCATGCCCTCATTTTCTCTTGTAAGGGGGACAAGGGTGCATGCTACAATTAGTGCCCATATCACCGGTCAAGCAAAACTACTCCAACTTGGCATATTTATTTCTTTTTTAATTTTAAATTAGGCATAAATATTATTTAATACTCTAATCTGTCGGAAAATATATTCAAACTTTAATGCAACAAAATGGCACACTACAATGGCCAACTGCAATAATATATATATGCATGAATATTATTATACCAAGTCATAGCTCACATCTTAATTTTTAATTTACCTGTTATGTTCATAAGGGAAGAGAACACTATTCCCTTGTAGTTAATTGTGCCCTCCATCAATTTTCTTGTCTACAACCCCACCACTATTAAAATAAATAAATAAGCCAAATTTTACATAAAGATATCAATAGAAAAACTAGAAGAGAGGAAACGAATAGAAAAGTATAAGAACGAAATAAAAAAAAATTAAAAAAAAATAAAAACCACAAAGGAAGCTGCTAGGTCATTTCTATTCCATCTTCAACTTCAATTTTCTTTGTTCCAAATTCATATATATGACGAATACTAAAACGAAACAAAAAAAAAAAATGAATAATCTGTTTTTATTTTTCACATGTGCTTAAATGTTAGACTTGTTTGCTAATTGTGGTGGTCCTCAGATACTATTTTTATCACTCCCTAAACACACAAAATTTGTAAGTTCAGTTGTTGCAGAAATTTTTACTTTCATTAAGGTTGTCCGTATAACTTGGAAAAGAGATTGGAAGCATTTGGATTGAAACAGATTTCATGTTGGTTATTCATTATCTTTTCAAGGCTCCAAAAGTAGTCTATTTGTATCTTATGGTGGATTGAAAGAACTGTTTGTGGCAACTTCGTCAAATGCGATTTATTTGTACACATATTTATCGAGAAGGAAATCAAGTTGCAGATAGTTATATATGCTTAATAAGTGGTGGTCTACAATTTTGAATTTGTAGCCTCTGCCTATGCTTGTGACATTATATTTTGTCCTTATTACCATTTTCGTTTATCATTTTATCTTTGAGGGTATTGGCCTATTTCCCCCTTCCTCTCCCCTCTTTTATATCATAAATAGTGGAGAAGGGACATGCGTGGGATTTCTAGGTGTAATGCCCCTCACCCCTTTGGAGGAGGGTATGTGCCTCGCACGCGACTATTGTCGAAGAGCTAATATCGCTTATTCTTTCTCCATTTAATTTTTGTTTAAAGTATATAAAATGAACTGTTTTTTTTTTTTTTTTTCTAATGAAATCGAACCAAAATAGAGGTGATTCCAAACGGCCAATTCATCACCATTATTTTGACTAGCCAGTTAGGCCAGAAATTATGCATACAGATTCATCGTACATGGTCGATTCATATATTTTTCATATCTAACTTGCAATTATCATATGCCCCACCCACCCGTGCACTTTGCATCAACTTAGCATTTCAAACATCTTCAAGCCCACGACTGCGCCCCCTAGTTACTACAATAAAAAGTAATTCGACTAATTATGTGATTATAAATCCTCAAGAATGTCATCCAAAACCCAAGATCATGTTGGATGTTTAAGGTTAGTAGGTTATGAGTATGTAGAAATAAAAAGGTTGAAAGATTATTTTTAGACGTAGTTCAAAGACGAAGCCAGAAAATTATATTTAGTGAGGGCTCCTTTTTCTCATGAACAAGTAGGGGCTTATTATACAAATCTAGAAAATGAATTTTATTGTTAATAATTGTACTCTTAAGTATGATAGAGGTGAATCGTAACAACACGTACTTCTGCATGTCAATTAGCACCTTTGGAGTATGACATTTTTGTCATTATCTTATACTTTTTATTTCATTATTAAAAGTCAATTATATTTATGCATATAGGATATTAGCAGAATGCGAATACTTCAAACTTAATATGATTTTGCTTAATCGTAAATATGAAAGTAGCGAAATTAGCTAAAACAAATTGTTTTACTAAGTTCAAATCTCACTTCCCAAAATATGTACCCAACCTACCCATCTATATAATCACTTATTCGCATTTGTGAAGCCGCATGAGCACTATTCTAAAAATTCCCGCCTAGGCGCTAGGCCGTTGGACACCGTCCCGGTAAATGCCTAGGCGTTTGAAAATTTAGAAAGGGCATCTAGACATGCTGAGGTGCTCGCTTAGCCAGCCCAAACCCGCCTAGGTTGCGACTTACTTAGACAAAAAATAGATAACTTTCATTTTGCATTTTAAAAAAAAAAATGTAATAGACTTGTTGAATACTTAAATGAACACACATGATATGTTTGTTCCCCATGTTTTCATTATGTTTCAATACTTCATAATATATATATCATTTTATTTTGTAATTTATGATGTAATTATATGTATTTTAAGTATAAACAAACACTTATTTATGTGAAATATAACAAATTTACTTAAATCCCCCTAGTCCGTCTAAGCCCCGCCTAGGCGCTAGGCCCCAACCCGCCGCCCGACTAACGCCTAACGTCTCTTAGAACCTTGCGCACGAGTAATTTAATTCAATAGGATACTATTAAGAAAACCTTAATTGATACCAAGATATACCTTGAATGCCTTGAATATTAGGATACTATTAAGCAATTGTTTAAAATAAACAGTTAGAGAACATGAATAATTACTAGCTATGTATTGGAATGCCGTCCTTAGTTATTGATTAAATCTTCAAACCAAAAGCCGGATTTTCCTTGTCAACACATTATTCATTGTATATAATTTCAATGCATACATAATTGTTTTTTTTATAATATATAAGTTGGTTTTGATATATATATATATATAGGGCAAAAGACTGTTTACTACCCTCATGTTTCGTGGTTTTCAACATTTAGTACATCAATTTTTTTTCATCCCAGAGTCATACCTAAAGTGTTAATTTTGGGACAGTTTCATACATCCGTTAGTCAAACTGTTAGTTCTCCTGTTAAGTGATGACGTGGCGCCCACGTGGACAATGATTGGGCGCCACGTGTCATTAAAAAAATATTAAAATATTAAAATATTAAAAATATTTATATTAAAAAAAAAAAAAAAAAACCACAATCCCCTTCTTCTTCCCTACAACCCGCACCCTCCCCAGATTTTTCTTCTTCTTCTTCCCAAATTCGGTTTTTTTTTTCCTTTTCTTTCTTCTGTTCTTCTTCTTCTTCTTTCTTATCTTCAGGATTTAAAAATTTCAAACAAAAAAAAAAAAAAAAAAAATCTGGGCTTTCACCCATCCCGACACCCTCCCTCATTCTCCCTCCCCTCTCTTCCCTGCACCCATCCTCCCCGCACACCCACCCATTCCCCTCCTTCTCCCTCCCTTCTCTCCTCTGCAGTCCACACGGAGCCCTCCCACCCCTCCCTCCGAAGCCACTAGGAGGAGGTCGAGCGCCGTCGACACGGGGGTTATGGCGGAGATCGAAGGCCCCTTGAGGACCCATCAAGTCCGACAACCTGCAATTCCAGATTTTAATTTTAATTTTTTTTTATACCAGATTAATGTTAGGGTTAGGGATTGGAGGGAGGGTGAGAGATCTCCGTGTGGACTACAGAGGAGAGAAGGGAAGGAGAAGGAGGGGAATGGGTGGGTGTGCGGGGAGGATGGGTGCAGGGAAGAGAAGGGAGGGAGGGGGTCGGGATGGGTGAAAGCCCAGATTTTTTATTTTTTTTGTTTTAAATTTTTAAATCTTGAAGATAAGGGAGGGAGAAGGAGGGAGGGGGTCGGGATGGGTGAAAGCCCAGATTTTTTTTTTTTTTTAATTTTTAAATCCTGAAGATAAGAGAAGAAGAAGAAGAAGAAGAAGAAGAAGAAGAAGAAGAAGAAGAAGAAGAAGAAGAAGAACATAAGAAAGAAAAAGCTGGGGAGGGTGCGGGTTGCAGGGAAGGGATTATGTTTTTTTTAAATATTTTTAATATTTTAATATTTTTTTAATGACACGTGGCATCCAATAATTGTCCACATGGGCGCCACGTCATCACTTAACGGGAGAACTAACAGTTTGACTAACGGATGTATGAAACTGTCCCAAAATTAACACTTTAGGTATGACTCTGGGATGAAAAAAAATTGATGTACTAAATGTTGAAAACCACGAAACATGAGGGTAGTAAACAGTCTTTTGCCCATATATATATATATATATATATATATAATACATACATACACACATAATATATATATGTATGTATGTTGATGCGGGAGGTAGACTTGAATGAATTAAAAAATTGTATTTGCCTTGTGCATTTGAAGAGAGTGATTTCTCCTTCTAAAATCAAGCATTTGACTTGGTCGTGTGAGCGAATCCACGATTAGCGACGTGAGCAAGCTCTGTTGCCCCTGGTTGAGCGAATCCCAGATCATCTATCCCTCGTCTCCTCGAGAACACAAGAAAATTATGACATTCTTCTAAGAAGCACATAGACAATTTAAAAAATAATATCCACATTTGTACTCATCTTTTTCATTTTCTTGGACTTTAAACTTTTCTTCGTGGTCATGGAGCTCATCTTCATTTATGTACTCCATGCTCTCTTTGTTAGATTTTTGTCGATGAGAGCATGGGCAACTTTGAGGGTGTGTTTACCAATCGGGGTTGGAATGTAGAGAAACGAAATTGCACTCCTCGCAAAGTATTCTGGCGTTTACCAGCAAGTAGGGAATCATAAATTATGTAGGGCCCACCCAATATCGGGAGTTCAATTCCTTAATATCCCGAATTGGATTACCTCTATAGGGGTAGTAATTGGACTCCGTGGTAGAAGGTTACATTAGGAATCAAAATTTTCTACCCAAAATACCCATTTGCACTCCCTCCCCTCCGTATGTGTTTCTCTCACAGCAAATACACCCCACCGTCGCGATCTCGAACGATGCCTCAACGACAACTGTGATTTGGAACAACGAACGCCTTAATCGTCATTTCACAAATTCAATTGAGAGGAAAATTGTGATTTGCAGCGGGCCAAAACTTCACATATTCTACCGAAACTAAATGGAAGGAACGATCTCCTTATCACTTTCGCTCTGTGAAAACTAGTTTTTTGGTTTTTTTTTTCTATTGATGTGATGGGTTGCGGCGTCCTCCTGAGATTGGATGGGGGTTCTGGATAAATACCCCAGTTGCGGGGTGGGGGTTATGAATACTGCGGACTGAGGGTTCTGTAATTAGAGACATAAAATGGAGGAAGAGGAGGAGAAAGAAGAAAGAGAAAATTCAGGCGTGAAGATGTGGGGAAGATGATGATGGGTTTAATGATTTTATTTCCTCTCCTATTTATTTTTTTACGTTTTTGTTATTTATCCTATTATATAAATTTAATTAATTAGTATGAAAATAATTTATTTATGTAAGGGAAAAATAGTAATAAACTTAGTTTTCATTTCAATTGAAGTGAATTAGTAAACAACTTATATGGACTCAACATCATTCCTACTCTTATTCCAGACAGTTTTAGTAAACAACTTCAACATGCATCTGATTCAGATTCCACCTCATTTCAATTCCTCCTCAATTCAATTCCTCTCAATTTGATTACGGATTAATAAACGCGTCCTGAAAAGATTGAGATAGAAAAAGGACTTTCCCCTTCCACATCTTGGAATGAGTTCCCTTGAAATATAATGACTTGTTGAGATCTCCAATATTGTCGAATGACTTCTTAGGTGCAGGCTCCATGAATTGAATCTCCTTAAAATTGCTTGAATCTCCTTAAGAAGCACGCTGACAATTAGGTTGAGGCACGAGTACCTCGCTCTCTTTAAGGAGTTCAAGCCCACTGCAATTTGACAACATCCATGAACCGGTGTAACAATATATCCCTTGATTTGTCCAATCCAGGATACAACAGCCCTGAATCGTTGTGTGACTCAAACCTATCTGCACACAATGAAGAGTCCAAAGCTTCACCACACGAACACCTTTATTTGGCCAATAAGTAACAATAAAAAAAGATGGAGAAAATTGAGAATATAATAGTTGTAGGAGATATTGGTTAGTGAATAATATAAGTTTATTATCACCATGAGTGAATAGGGTAATAAACACAAAACAACAAGGAAAGAGTTACAAAGTTGCATAAGAAGGTTAAAAGATTGCATTTGAATTTCCCACTAACAACGAATAATAGCAATCATCTTAGTTTCCGAATAACAAATAGTTAATTTATTTAATACTAGTATTTGCGTACACAATTTGTGTGTATAAATACAGTTTTTTAGCAAATGAGGAGAGAGGGATAAAGGGAGAGAGAGATCATGAGGGGAGTGGGAGGTTTTTGTTTTTAGTTTTTTTTTTTTTTTTTTTAATATTGGAGGTATTTTAACATCACCTGTATGTGAGGCTTCAATAAAAAACAGTAAAATTTGGACATGTGAAATTACATTATTGCACATCATTTTTTTTGTGTGATAGAAAACTAATTTGTCTTTTCACCCTCTTTTGGTTGACAAAGAGGGTTTTATTAATTAGTAAAGATTAAGAATGCACCAACATATTGTTACAAGATGATTGTAGTCTGTTAGTATGAGAGTACATTTCCTCTTTTATCTTCATTCATTTCAAACAATATCAATCAATAAGTTTGATCTTTTTCTAAATTGTTTCTATTTTAACAAAAAATCATCATTGAATATGGCTGATCGCCCGTTAATAGATGGTGAATTTGCTCTGCAACAATATATCTTTTTGAAAATTTACTTCTCTATTTTCTACAAGGTTCTTCGAGTGCTCCTTGAAATTACTTGGTTTGTTTTATGCATACTAAGTGTTTATTCTTCAAACTACCTATCTAGATGAAAACGAACAAAAGATAAGTTTGATATCATCATCAAATGCTAGCTAAGATGAAGTTTTTCCATCATTTCAGTATAACAGATGTAACCGGTACATGGGATTTGTGCGGTAGATGTCGCCGATACATGAATTAGTACAAACTTTATCAAACTAATTGAGGATTATAATATTAGTACTGGTTGGATTTTAAAAGATGACAAAGTTATTGATTACAGAATATTTCCGATCTTATACCTTAACCAAGTCAAATGTTGGTGCTCAGGTAATAAGTTGTAAGGTCATATGGGTCCCGGGGAATACCATCGTAAGTTCTCACTCAACACCTTTACTTTAAACACCTTTTTAGATAAATACAACAATAAAAAAATCTATATATTCTGTATTATTAATTTGAAAAATCATGATATCGATAATTCCTGTTACATGTAATTCATTTCACAAGAAGGAAAGATGCATCATTCCTTTAGCCTCAAAAACAACTTTTCCTTGGGTTATCTTACATAAGTGAAGCATTTGGTTTTTTGTGGCTAGGCTCAATGCATCTATATTTTGGTAATTGACTACTTGAGCTTTTTCTTCTTTTTGTGATGATTATTATTGAGTAATAAAACATTGAATAATTATTGAACTCGTTTGCGATCATCTTAATTGATTAACTTGTTGATAAATCAATTAGGTTGTGATCAAGGATAATATCGCCGCCTCACGAGTGCGTTATCTGGACAGTCTGCAAGTGCACGTATTTGCTGGGATGCCTAACCCTTGGGTTAATTAGGGTTTGGAAAACTTAGAGGCAAAGCTTGTCTGGCCTTGTTCCTTTACGAAATCCACTTGGACCCAAATTGGCCTTTGACTTGTCAAAGATGCCGGAGGCCAACTCATCAGCATAGAGGATTTTAGAAATTAGAGTAATGCTAGAGAGACCAAATTTTTTAAACCAAATTTGCAAACTAAATTATGTGGTTGTAGATGATTGGATTATTAACTAAATATCGATTAACGTGTTTGTTTCTTATTGATAACACATCATTTGGTTTGCAATTTGGTTTAAAAAATTTAGTCTCTCTAACATTACTCTAGAAATTAACAAAGGGAAATGCTAAAAACTTTCTTAAAAGTGAGACTGTTTTTTGGTTTTCTATCACCTTATATTTTTTGCACAAATTTTCGTGTCAACATTATAAAACATTGTGCCAAAAACATAATTAAGATAACGGAGAGTTCATAAATAGTCTCACATTAAGAGAGTCTCATTAGCTTCCCTCATTAACAAAATAATTGTCTTGGTTAAGTTAGTTTTGGGTAACCACCCATATAGTTTGGGATTGCAATCCCTCCAAAGAATTATTTTCTGGAAGGTAATTACCAAGTCGGCTCCAAGTAGCTACACAATGCTTGGTCAAAGATGGAAGAATAAAAGATCTATACATTCAAGTAAAGGGTAAATCGCCAAAATAGTTCCTGAGATTTGCATAACTCATCACTTTGGTCCCTGAGATTCCAAATCGATAAAAGTGGTCCCTGAGATTGTCCACCATCCATCATTTTGGTCATTCCGTTAAAAACTCCATTAAGTGTCCCAGAGCTCTTGGCCGGAAGTTTGGGCAATTTTCAAAGCTTCGTAACTCAATTGTTTCTTAACCAAATTCAACCCATAATATATCAAAATGAAGATAGGAAAGTGTAGAATAACATTATACCTATTTTGAAGCCCATGGGTTGCCGGAGATTGCCGGAAAATAGTCTTAAAGTTGACTGGTCCGAGTGAAAACTTGAAAACTCGCCGGAAATTGGGTAAACTTTAAACGTTCATAACTTCTTCAATACTCAACAAAATCAAGTGATTCAAAAACAAAAATCATACTTGTCGACGAGACGAAAAGAATGGTACCTTTTTCGACGGCTAACTCGCCGTGGTTTGGCCGGAAAATGGCTCGAAAGTGGCTGTCTTGGTCTCGAGTTAGCCGTGGTACCATTCTCTTTTTCTCGTCAAGAAGTATGATTTTCATTTTTGAATCACTTGATTTCGTTAAGTATTGAAGAAGTTATGAACGTTTAAAGTTTACCCAGTTTCCGACGAGTTTTCAAGTTTTCACTCGGACCAGTCAACTTTGAGGCTATTTTCCGGCAATCTCCGGCAACCATTGGGCTTCGAAATAGGTATAATCTTATTCTACACTTTCCTATCTTCATTTTGATATATTATGAGTCGAATTTGGTTAAGAAACGAATGAGTTACGAAGCTTTGAAAATTGCCCAAACTTCCGGCCAAGAGCTCCGGGACACTTAACGGAGTTTTTAACGGAATGACCAAAATGATGGATGGTGGACAATCTCAGGGACCATTTTTATCGATTTGGAATCTCAGGGACCAAAGTGACGAGTTATGCAAATCGCATGGACCATTTTGGCGATTTACCCTTCAAGTAAATGACTCAGAGCAAATGATACTCAAATCATTCAACAAAATAGACTACAAATTTTCGAACTAAAAGTAATCTATCTTTACTTGTTTCATTTCTTTTGTCTTATCAAAAGACCAATTGAAACCAAGACCTTAGAGAGTTAGGAAACCTTCCATTAGTTTACCAATTAGAATTTGCTCTGCTACTATCTCTTTTGCATTGTATCAATTTACCAACCTTAAGACAATTAGTCTCTTTGGTTGTAACCCCTTACAAGGAAGCATCTTTAACCCAATCTGATGGTCTCATATATGCTTGGCAAACGGGTTGTGTTTGTCGTGTTTCGTGTCGTGCTCGTGTAACACATGTTATCTTAATAGATCATGTCGTGTCATGCCCGTTATCTTAACGGGTCCTTAACAGGTTGTGTCACTTTACCCAACAAGTAAAATAACCCGAACCGTAATGACCCGTTAAGAAAAATATTTTTTTTCCTTAAATTTGCACATACCACATTACCACATAAATATTATTTCAAAACATAACAACACATTTGTCGTTAAGTACTACATCTACATTACAAAATAATAGCTTAATAAAAAAGCACCAATACACTACTAGTCTACTACAAAATATCAAATGTGCAAGGGTATGCAAAATGAATGAGTTTTTCTTTTCAAAGTTGTGAAGTTTTTCTCAGAAGTTAAAACTTTGCCGATGAAACTCAAAGCTTGCATGTTATTCCTTTTACAAAATTCTTCAATTTTCATTGATCACCATGGGGAAATTGTATTGGAACTTTGGCTTGATCTATTGCCTTCAAGAGTTATGTTGATGATGTTTTCAGTAAGGTTTTCCACATCATAACTCTCTTCCGCATAAATTAAGTATAGAAAAACCAAATATTATAAACCATTCAAATTATAAGAAGTTTACCCAAATAATTATGAAAATAAATAAAACAATAGTACTATACCATATAAAATTATATTACCTCATTTTTTCCAAATTTAATTATATATATATATTCTTAGGGGTATAAAATTAATAAATTAATATTTTGCTTATTGTGTATAACCATTCACGTGTATACCCAGACCAACCTGTTATCTTAACAGGTGCTTATTGGGTTATCCGATAACGACCCGATTCATTATCGTGTCGACCCAATAACCTGTTAATTTCGTGTCGTGTCGTGTCGTGTCGGGTTAACGGATCATGTTAGAAATTGTCATGCCTAGTCTCATATCTAATTTGAAAGTTAGCCCAACGACAACTTCGTCGCGCACAAACTGTCGCGCAAAGGTAGTAAAAGTAGGATTTGCGCGACGAAGAAGTAACCTGCGACTCGCAAAAGGCCTTTGCGTGACGACCATACTTGCGTCGCGCAAGCCCTTTGACACAATATTTTTTTGACACAATATTTTTTTATTTAATTTTTTATAAATATTTTAATTAAATTATAAAATAATTAATAAACCAAGAAAAAAGTATTTAATTATAAAATATTTGAAAATGTACATACAAGATGTCCGAACATAAAACAAAAAACTACAAGTAGTCTGGATATCGGCTGGGCGAAGTGGTTGGGAGGTCGAAGGTGGAGCAAGATCAGGTGCTGGCACTGGGATTTGGACGCCGGACATCTGTAAGGCCCATAAGATCATACTCATCTTCTCGTCCTGGGCACCGGTAATTAGAAGGTTGAGAGGTCCCAAGTGTGATCAGAAGGCTCCGCATCACAATGGTGCCGGTGAGGCCACCGTGCATTGAGCGGCTGAACCGACACTGATGACGTCGATGATGTGAGCACCTGGGACGCCCTAGGAGTAGCCTCAGTAAGGGGTGTAGGCTCCCCAATCAATGGAGCACTCACAGTTGTAGCAGTAGGTGCTGAAAATGCGAGAGGCACATTGGTCACACTCCGACGACAAGTGATCAACTGCAACATCTATACACTTTTTGAACCATAAAAATTAGAAAAATTGACCGAAAACTTATGGAAGCAAAGAAGGACATAGTACATTAACTAAAAAGAAGACGGTATCAAAGAGAATTCTTCACCTCAGTCATCATTTAACCAAGCTGCCTTACAGTAACTTCATTGTGAGGGTTGCCTACATTGAAGATGTGACCATTGGCCCTAGCAGGATTTCCTGAGGAAAACATATCACATTACTGAGCAACTTTTGCATGCTAAATAAAAATTTGAGCAAAAGAGATTTTTTTTTTCACTGACGATCATCAACATAACAGCTTCAATAGCATCCTTTATGTAGACAAAAGTTCTATGAGATTGGCCGCCATGTACGAGCTTGAGAGGCTCACGGCAAAGAAGATTCTGTAACAGATGAAAGCAGAGCACGATCACAACACAAATACTGAAATACCAAATAAATAGGGAATGCTATAATTATTATCTGACATACATTACTGAAGAATGCAAGAACTCTTGGAACACCCTCACTTGGGCAATCAATGCCAGGAATGAAATCCATCCTAGGTCCAATCCAGTTAAAGGCTCTCACAATGGTAAATTGAAGACCATTTTCCGCACCATATAAAAGTAGAACAAAGAAATGACTAGCCATAGATCAGCCTCTCGATCAATTGCTTTGCACATGCATAGGACCATCTTTGCTTCTCAATAGATCCAAAAATGCAAGGGGATTCATCTTCTTTGAGCACGTAGTAAGCAGGATCCTATGAAAACATAGCACGCAAGAAGTAAAGTTTCCCGTTAACAAAATCAACGAACTTCAATGCAACTTATTGCATCGATCAGTGACTCAATCTGAAGAAGTCACATTACACAATGAAAACAAAGAAATGCATCATATCCAAAGAAAAACCATTAAATAATGTTCTGGATCTACAATTTACGTACTCTAATTAGTATTAGATCCCATGCTACAGGTTTAAGCAAATGGGGATAATGCCATAAGATCGACACATAATTGTAGATCCCGATTATAATTACGCAATCAAACCATTTAAATAATCCAAATGAAGAACTTTGTGATAAAACAAACACCAAGAAAGGCACAGATCTGAATCGTGTCCAACAAAAACAAACAAAACAATAAATAAAAGAAAATTAAAAAGAAAGGAAGAGAGGGGATACCTGACGAAGAGGGCTATCTTTAGGAAGATAGCTTCCAATGATTTTCCCATACACTTCACACCAATTAACATCCTCGTAATCGCAACCTCCCTATGACACACACACACACAAGTAGAAAACTCAATCATTGTAGATCAGAAGCACGGAAAAAATCGTCAACTTATAGTCTTATACTGAACATCAGAGAGATGTGAGAAACAAGAGATGCATTCTATTTTCAATATTGCCCCGCAATATTACACCATACTTATACAATCCTCAAATAGCTACAACTCATTCTTCATCTCATTCTATAAATAACCAAATTTATTAAATAGAGGATCTACTATGTGGTGATAGCTATCACATAAATATTAGCCCCTGCAGAATAGATGCACATTAAACTACTGTTTCGCTCATACAACACGAAGACTTATAAAACCTCACTTTTAACTATTAACCAGAAACTTCGGCATCATTGTCAGAATTTTCTAGTTTTGTATTCTTGCTCTTCCTAATAGTTTATTAGAGTTTACATAGGTTGGCTGAAAAAATTGCATAGGTTGTTTATGGTAAATATCCAATAACCAACTAGCTCTCGGTCTAGTGGTATATCCCTTCCCAATGTAGGTACAACATAATGAAACAAAGGGGTGTTTCATAATGATCTAATTTCACATTTATTGAATCCCCCACCCCCATCTAATTAAAATGAAAACAAGAAGGATAAAATAGTAATTGGTCATCCAACACATAAAAATGTTGTACCATTACATGCAGTAATAGTAAAGAGGACTAACAATAAAAGTCGTCCCAGCATCTGTTCAGAAGGCATTTAGAAATAAACAAACCTTGATCAAATTAAGCAAAATAACTGGGTGCCATATCTCATTGCCATGTCTTCGAAATGTAGTTTGGTAGCTTGATATGTGGGGTCATATCTCTGTACTAAAATCATAATAAAAACATGCAAAAAATGATTAATTCCAATTACCCTTGTAACAATGTGTGTGACATGTAGCATATGATTCAGAACGAATGAAATTAATATGCATCACATAGTGTTCTTACATATAATATCAGGCTTAAGACTAAATCTTGAAGCTTCTTGTGACCCGAAAAGGGGAATCGAGCCACGCATCTGGACAACAGAACTCATTTTTCCTTTTGCATGAGCCAGCTTCTTCATCGAGGATTATCTGCTGTGTCTCAACATCATTTGCAACTCTTCCCCTATAATTCACTACCCTTTTCAATTAACTGCAACACAATCGAAAACATGATTAATACAACAAGAAATTTCTGTATCTCAAAACATGACCAAAGCTAATAACAGTGAACTTTCACCCTCAAAACAAAAAAACTTTAACCTTTTCTTAAATTAAAGAAAAATGTATTGCTGAAAAAAATTTGACTTTTGTTTCTATATGCCATGTGGACAGCTATGTGAATAATTAGAAGAAATGAAGATGGTGGGGTGTGATATTCAAACTACAACATACCGTGTTCCTGCGAAATGCCGAGAGTGTCTAGAGACCAGAGAAACACTAAATCAACCGCTTGTTGTTTTCGGAGCAGTACTTCACCAAACAAAAATTAGTAACAAAAAAAAAAAGAGCAAAATTTTAGAAAAACCCACATCAAATCTCACATCAACTTCAATCAATTCCCACCCCACCAACCAAAAATCCCAAATTTCGCAATCAAATTTCACCATCCCAAAAACCCAAAACAATAAACGAAATGCAGCAGCTGAAAACCCACCACCGGCAAAGCATCGATGAAGTTGTTGTAGATGGTGTCGAGCGGGAGGGTGTTGTAGTCCGCCGGAGTACAGATCGCCAAAAATACCCACATATCCAAACCATTCAAAAAACAAGAAAATTATGCAAAATCAAGATAAATACTCAAAATTAAGCAAAAAAATCGCCATGAAGAAATAAAAATTAAAGAAATGGGTTGTGGCTGCTATCTTCCTTCGTCTTTGTCTTCGTCTAACGAAATGGGAGGAAAGAGCGAGACGGAGTGAGAGAGAGGGCGAGATGAGCGAGTGGAAGAGAGAGACCGAACGGACTCTCTGCCTGGGCTCTTTTGGGAAAATTAAAAAAAAGCGCCTATTTTTTCCAGCCAAATTTTAAATTGCGCAACGCTTTTACAACGTCGCGCAAAGTGGTTTTGAGCAACAATCGTGTCATAATGTCGCACAAGTTATATATTTTTTTTAAAATTATTATAAAATGTATTGAAAATATGACTTTATTACTTTCAAAATCAGGTTTTTTTTACATAAAACCCACAATAATTATTTTTTCTAACAAAAACCCGATCCGAACTACAATAATAAATTTAAAGTTACTTAATAAATATACATACGATTCAATTTCTTAAGTGTTATCGTACAAAATAAATAAATTTAAAGTTACTTAATAAATAAATATATATATATATACATATACCATTCAACTTGATGGGATACGCATTCTACGAAATTAATTTCAACCGTCCAACCGTCAAACTTGTTTTTACATACTTCGAGATCGCATCGCAAAAAAAAAAAAACATTTAGAGATCAAACAAAACTTGACCCTATATGAATACAATGAACGAATTCGATCTTCAAATTAAAATATTTACACTAGTGGATACCACAAAATCTTATGTTATACTTAATGAAAGTATAAATAAACTCCAAGTGTTAGTGAATCTATTGTTTTGATGGGATACGCATTATGCGCAACTAGTTTCAACTATCCAACCGCCAAACTTGTTTACTTATACTTCAAGATCGCATACGCCAAAAATCGCAAAAAACAAACATTCAGAGATCAAGTAAAAGGACAAAACTTTTACTGTTTGATTACTTTCGGTATGATTTTGTGTTTCAATCATACATGGTTAAGGAAAGTTTAAAGGAAAAGGAAATTTTATGATAATATGCTTTTGTTCTATATTGTAGATTAATGGGGAGATAATTCTATATTGTTTTGCCTTATATCTTGCATATTAACTTATAATGTACACTTATGTCGTAAGGATTTCTTTTGGCTTGTTTAAAGGATGCGCGCAATAAAGAATCCTTGTAGCTAACCAGTTAGAATAATTATCTAATTCTACTGCTATGAGAAAGTCTTTTAGACATTACATTGTTGATATGCTGAATTAGTGGGAGTGTTGTTCGCACTATGTTGTTTCTGTTTAAGACTTTCAACTAAATATATAGTTGCATATGGCAATATTGATGCTTCACTGGAAGTATTTAGGCAAACTCGTTGGAGTTTGATAAAGGACCAAAGTCTTTGTGTTTAAAGAGCATGTTGCAAGGATGGGAGTGCTGGAATTATTCGATTCAGCAGCTATGTGACAGTAAACTTATAATTTGATTTTGTTTACTTTATAGCTATTTCTGCAAATAAATGTGAGAAAACTTGCTGATTTGGTTCTATATGTTGGTTTTAATAATAAGCAAATGATTGGCTGTTGGGGTTTCTAAACATTTTACTATCCCTTGTAGCATTGTTTGCTTATTTGAAACTTCAGGTGGTTTTAATTATTGCAGCGTGAAAGATAGCTGAAGATGCTTTGTTAAAACCAAGCAACGATAAGGTAATGGTTTATCCAGTGGGAGTATAAAGTAAAACTCCCTTTTGGCCAACATGTTTATGCATCATACGTGAATGGTTTTGTGATATGGTGATTTCAGAGTGGTTGTGCTATGATAGTACATGTCTTTTCTGAAGTTCTATGTCTCGAATCACTCATGGTGGATGAGTGAGGAATTGGTTATTCGTTTATTAACTCACGTGAGCACTAAGGAATTGGTTTTGGTGGAAACATGGCTCGAAACAAGGATGATCAGTTTAGGTCCAAGTGGGAGAATGTTGGAACCCTATTGGACTTTAAACTTATCTCATTAGGGTTTTAAGTTTAGTTGAAACTTGAATCAGTTAGAGTTAATATTTAAATAAGTCTTCTTTCCTTTAAAGTAGGACAATAAGGTTAAACATGTTGGTGAGTGGATATCCCACGTTGGAGTGTAAATGGGCATGCAGTTTTGCCAAGCAGTTTCTGTGATAGGTGGAAACGGTTGTGGTTATACGTCTATAAAATGGTTTAGTCCATGCTCAAGAGGAATGCGTTCTTTTAGCAACTAGCCCTATTCTAGTGAGAACATAAGGTCCCCATTGAGTAGAAGACTCTTCCTCGATCATTCAGTAATGGCTTCATCAGATTTGTGTGCTCTTTCGTCCCCTGTATTACGTTGTAATCTATGCATGTGGCTAACGATAAATTCCAACATTTGGTATCAGAGCATCGGCTAGCTCTTCATAGATTCTTTTGATGATTACTGGCAACGTATAAATTAGATTATTGCTTTTGCTTGCTTCTTGAAGTTTTTATCAGGTACAGGATTAAAGCTAATGTGAAAGGGCAAAGAAGAATGAAAGGCATAGGCAGCCTTTCCGTGCCTTAATTTAAGGGAAAAGACATAAAGGTTGTTGCTTTTGGTTGAATAAGAATAGAGCGAAGCAGAGTGAGAGAGGTGAGAGCATCCGGCTCTCCCAAGAAACAAAAGGGGGCAAGCGTCCATAAGAGAGAAGAGTTGATACACGGCAAGGGAGATAGAGCTCCTGGAAAAAATTGAGGGTTTTTGCCAAACCTCAGCCATGGCACAACTTGAAGATCTTAATGGCGTCGATCTCGCTGATGGTGGCAGAGACGATGATGTTTTCGGTAGACGTAACAAAGACGTGGTTTCCGCTGCACAGCAGTTGGCGTGCCAACGCGCGTTTCGGGTCGCCTCGGAGATTGTGCGAGACCAAGGTGTTTGGATCAAAACTTGAATTTTTTGGCTCAAGAAAGGGGCTGGCCCAAAAAGATGCCTAAAGGAAGAGTCGGTCGAAGCCCAGCCGAAACCCAGAAAAGCAGAAAAGGGCTTTTCTGACTTGGTGCAGCTCATGAAGACCACTTGCTCACCTACCCAAAGGCCAAGTGGTATAGACTGACCAGCTATACAGCCCATAAAGTACTTTATAATGGTAGAACAAGTAAAATAGCTGATGAGTCACTGCCCCTTAAATTGCATTCGGGCAAGGCTGCTGCTACAAGAAACCAAGCTGAGTTGTCTATAAAAGAAGAAAGGAAAATCAATAATAAAGACACTCAATCAAACAAACAAATGCAAGCACAAACTCTGCTCAACGCCAGATTTGCCTTCAAAACGAAGTTGTAGTCAGCCCAAGCCTTCATCCCTCTCGGGACAAGCCTTCATTCAAACCTTTGTAATAGCTCTGCTACCCTGTTCAACCTTGTTGTAGTATCGATTTCTCTTTGTAAACTCCTCTCCCTACCTCCCTCTAAAGCTCTCAGACACTCAATCAAACAAACAAATGCAAGCACAAACTCTGCTCAAAGCCAGATTTGCCTTCAAAACGAAGATGTAGTCAGCCCAAGCCTTCATCCCTCTCGGGACAAGCCTTCATTCAAACCTTTGTAATAACTCTGCTACCATGTTCAACCTTGCTGTAGTATCGATTTCTCTATGTAAACTCCTCTCCCTACCTCCCTCTAAAGCTCTCAGACCCTTGATAAGCCACAAAGATAGGGACCTGCAAGACGATCAGGCTTGCCCGACAAGGTTAAACCTTGCCCGACCTTCTTTGTTTGCTTTTGTCTTTTCATTCATTAGCCTAGCGATATGTTGTATACTTTCAGTTGTATTCAAGTTATTGCTAGTAAGATGACTACTAAAAGAATCTCTCAGTACTTAGATCCGATTTGAATATATCTTCATTGTTCAAACCAGATCTAAGTTCTAAGCCCTCGGGCATATAAATTTGATCAGTTGAAAGTCCTTGGCCTCAAGGCATAAAAAAGAACCTTATGTGGACTTAACCCATCCATGATAGTCCTTGATAAACAAGAAGTCCGAAGTTACTTGGGGCGCAACTAATCGACCTACCCCCTAGTTTTATTTCTATTATATTATGATTATCATAGAACGCTTAAGCATGGAATGGATTCTGATAGGAAGCCTCAAGGCCTACACCTAAGGCCCCACAAAGGCACCTATTTGGATTCATTCCGTTCCGCGGTCTAGAACGTTTGAGTATAAAGAACGAATTCTGATGGGAAGCCTCAAGGCCTACACCTAAGGCCCCACAAAGGCATCTATTTGGGTTCGTTCTATTTCTCGGATTTGGGTAATCAGAAGTATAATAGTTATAAGACTCCTGCAATCAATGGAACAAATATTATGTGTTCGAGCACTGGTTTAGTTATTGATGGGGAGCCTCAAGGCCTACACCTAAGGCCCCACAAAGGCCCCTGTCATAACTAACACGGTTTCTCGGGCATATATATATATATACATACAACCAAAACTCGACATCCATTTTACATCTGCCATGCTAAAGATGGCAGTGGCACGCTTGAGTACTTAGAAGTTAATCTTGATTGTGAGCCTCAAGGCCTACACCTAAGGCCCCACAAAGGCACCTCTCAAAATTAACGTTGTCCTTCTCTTCCAGCCTTGGCCGACAAGCCTTGCCCGACAAGCCTTGCCCACAAGCCCTGCCCGACGAGCCTTGCCCGACAAAGCCCGACAGTGAAGCGGAGGCCCGACAGCAGCCCTCAACCGGCGCCAACCTCCCGGGGAGCTGTGCGCTCGTCGGCCAGGAAACATCCCCGACGGAAATTCCTAACGCGAACATAGTTCTGGCGCGCCCAGTGGGACACATTTGATCAGAAGATATATTTCAAAAATGCCCGGTGGGACCCGAACCCGGAATCCTTTGATCTTGCATGTCCAAAAAGAAAAGCCATAAAATTGGCAAAAAGAATCCAAATGAGGGTTTCTCTCAACCTTTTCTTCTACAAATGGCAGATCAATCAGGAAATCCTTCTTCCCCATCAGGACAAGTGGTCCTAGAAAGCCCAACTTCATCTGATAGATCGGAAGGAAAGGGAACTAGTGAAGAACTACAAGCTACTATGATCCAAGTACTAAAAAGCATGGAAAGAATCTCCTTGGAAACTAAGGGAGATGTGAGCAGACTCTGTACATTAACAGGGAATCTACAGAGAATACTTGATCTGGAGTTTTCTACTCCAAAAGGGGCTCAGGGAAGTGGGATGAGCCAAGTTACCATGAGAAGTGAACCAATCATTCCCTTATTCCCACTATTAGAAGAAGAAAATGATAGGGGAAAGAATAAGGTAGTGCCTGAAAGGAATCAACCTGTGATTGAGCCAGTCCTGGAGAAAGGGCTTCCCAGCTTCCCATTATTATCATTTAATAATAGGAGGCAGAGCGAGCAAGAGATAACGAAGTACGGGATGCCTGTAATAATAGGAGAGACTAGCGGAAATGGAGGCACCACTACTTCAGATAAACCTCCACCTTACAGGCCACCCCCGTTGGCTAATAAGGGAGGAGGGACTAACTGGAGAAAGCCCGAACCAAGGAGAGAAGCAGGTGCGGGCAACGACCGGAGCCCAAAGATCGGATCTGCTCTCATCGGCCATGATGATAATTCAGCTACTCAGCAGCTGAGGGAAGAATTGGCTGAGCTAAGAAGGACAGTGGCTCAAAATGCTCAACCGCGGGCTCGCCCAGTGTTCAGGGTCACTTATCAAAAGCCTTATCCTGAATATATTGACGAGCTAAATCCATTCCCTCTCAACTTCAAGATGCCTGCATTCCCAACGTTCACAGGTGAAGACAGTAGCGTGTCATCCAGAGACCACATTTTCAAATTCTCCAATCATTGTGTGGCATATGAGGACAACCCAAATTACAAATTGAGGTTGTTTGGGAATTCATTGGCAGGTTTAGCATCCCAGTGGTATTCTCTATTACCCCCTAACTCTATTGCCAACTGGGGGCAAATGGAGATGGCTTTCCATGAACAATTTTACAGAATAGAGCCGGAATTGACTATCAATGACCTTGTTGAAGTCAAACAATACGATCATGAATCTACTGAGGACTTCATGATGAGGTTCAGGAAAACAAGGATGAGATGCCAATTCCCCGTCAACCAAGCGCAGCTCATATCAATTGCTCAAAGGGCTCTAAAATTACCTTTGAGGAAGAGATTTTACAATACACAATTCAACGAGCTGTAAGAATTGGTAATTGCTGCCACTAAGTATGAGAGGCTGTTGCAAGAAGAGTAACAAGTGAGGCACACTTCCAAGGTTCCTCCCTTCTACAAAAATAAAGCTGCAATTCATCGTGTGGAAGTAGGAGAAACCAGGCCAGAGCATGAGGGTGGCCATGATGAGGAAGACATTGATGTATGTGCCGCTGAAATGACCACACCTTTCAAACCACTGACGGTAAAAGAGCTAGTCCAACCTGTCAAAGATCAGAAAATCGTAATGAACGATGGTGGTTTCGTCCCCGTGAAACCACCCAAGTACCAGAGTTATTCGTTCGATCTGACCAAGGCACCTGAGATCTATGAAAAACTAGTGCGGGCAAGAGTAATTTTGCCCGACAGTACCAAAAAGATGCCCAAACCAGAAGAACTCAGATTGAAGAAGTATTGTAAGCTACACTATACCTTCAACCATTCCCTAGTCAATTGTGTCCAGTTTAGAAATTGGATACAAGACCTAATAGTGAAGGGAAAGCTGTTACTTGACAAGCCCCAAGCCAGTATGATGGTGGATACAAACCCTTTCCCGGAGGCTCCTATCAATATGATCAACCTCATTTAAAAAGAAGAGCCAGGGTCACCAGTTGGTACAGCAGAGGAAAGAAAAGATCTCGGGTTGTCCCAACACCCCTCCATGAATAAAAGTACCATGAAGGGGACCAAGGAATCAAGATCAGGCCCTAAGATTGGTGCTGATGAGGGAAGTAGAAGAAAGAAGAAAGTAAACAAGGGGGCAAATAGTTGCCCAAAGTCAATTCAAACAGTACCAAGAGCAGATCAGGGGACAAAACACATGTTCATTCCAATAGGAAAAGGGTTACAATTCATCATATTCTAAAAATTTAACATCTTCACTCAGGGTAACTATTCGAGAATGATATGTCTGCATAATGGCAAATATCCTACTAGGTTCGGCCAAAACAGTATGGTTATTTAAAAGTTGGGACTTAGTATGCTCTAACTCCGAGTTTGACTTTTCTACTCCCTCAATTTGGTTTTCAAGGGTATCTAGAAGTGTTGCTTGTTCAGCTTTAAGAGCAACCAGTTGTTCCTCCAGCTTTTGGATTTCAGAAGTAACAACTCTAACCCTTTCTTTTGTCTGCAAGCTTTCATCCATCAACCGATCAACTTGAGCATGGGTGCTTGACTCTTTCTCCATAAAGCACCTTGCCCGAGTGGCTTGTCTGTCAGCTCTCTGGTATTGCTCCCTAAGAGCCCTTAAATTCTCAAAGAAAGAGAGAAAGGAATCGTGCTGGGTT
The DNA here is from genome assembly GCA_035220775.1 of Malus fusca. Lineage (NCBI taxonomy): Eukaryota > Viridiplantae > Streptophyta > Magnoliopsida > Rosales > Rosaceae > Malus > Malus fusca. The sequence goes on along the minus strand of CM069074.1, from coordinate 18,746,197 downwards.
TTTTATAGCCGACCAGTTTTGAAAAACTCAATTGTGACCTTTTCTTAATCACAAAGAGCATTGAAGCTGAATGAAGCAGTGAAGTCTTTCCTTGCCCATTCTTGGAAGACTCGCTGTCGCTCTTAAGAACTGGAGGTTGCTGAAGAATGTCCTGAAGATTTCAACCTCGTCTTAAGCTGCCCGAGTGCTTCAAGAAGTTTGGGCAACCTAGCAGGGCTTGAGGATGGAAAAGGAAGAGGATCCTGCACTGCAGCTCCCTCTAATGGAGCAATGCCCACTGGGAGGGCAATCTCTGTCTGCCCGATCTTCTCAATTCCAGAAAGGGGAATCTCAGTACCTCCAGAAAATAAATGAGGACGGGAGCGCTTTGACTTACGGACCAAACGAGGGGGGGAAGTCTCTTTTGGGACTTGCTGCGAAAAGCAAAAAGACCAGGTCAAGACAAGAATACAGTTTGAGGCAAAAAAAGGCTTTGGAGAGAAGAAATGTACCTGACTTAGCCCTGGGGTTTCACCAGGGAGAGTACTAAATCCTCGTTGAGGGGAAGACTTTCCACCACCAGCAAGAGAAGAAGGAGCTGCACTTGAACCTGCACCAGTGCCCTAAAAGATATCCTGAGGTAGCAGCAATTGTTAGTAAACAGATTGTAAGAGGAGAAAACAGGAAGAAAAAACTCCCATACCTGAGTTTGATCCTGAGGAGAAGAATGAGGTTCATCAATATCAACTGTCGGGCGAGCAGGCACCCGTGAGACTATTACCTCTGAGGTTATAGGAATCTCAGGGACTATGGGTTCATTATCTGATACCACCGACGGAGGGGGTGGCTCATATACCGGAGAAGGCTACAGAAAACGTGAGTATGAGTTAATTTGGAAGCAATATACATGAATTCAGGATGGTCTCAAATGGCTCGCCAAGAGTCATTTCTAAAAGAAGATGATAAAGATGAGAAAAGACGAATGGGCCTGTAGCTACATCATTGAAATTATGAAGAGCTTCTACTAAGGGGATCCATTCAACCCTCACCCCTTTAGACTTGTTGGGGAAGATATGTTTGTTGAGCCAGTATAAGAGGAAATACATGTGCTCCTGATCTTTATCAATCCGAGAAGAGCTTGCCCCAAAATTCGCCTTTACGAAAGGAATGAAGCCTTTGAAGGAGGTCCCATAGCTCTTGAAAGTTGCAGAGTTATAGTTCAAAGAAAAGAAAGTAGTGGATGAACTTGAGTTTCCAGTGGTAGAGGAAGGAACCCAGTCTTGAGTAACGTCCACTATCCTACCCGTTGACCTTAACCCGAAGACCTGGGCCATGTCAAGAATGGTTGGAGACATGGGGCCCATGCAGAAGTCGAAAGTATTCGTGCCCAAATTCCAGAAAATGAGGGCAGAAGCAAGCAATTCGGGCTTGGGAGTAATGGAAATTTTCGAGAGCATGATTAATTCGTAAATACCATTACTCATCCATTTCTTCTTAAAGGTAGGCTCTAATTCATCAATCCACTGAGCCCAAGCAGGATCGTTCATCAGAGGAAAGCCTCAACGGTATGACGACCATTTAGATGAAGAGATGCCCGACCCAGCCAAAAAGGGATTTGGGGAAAACCAATTATCCCTGGGCATGTTGCTTTCTACCACTGAAGAGACCCGGGAGATCCATGCGGGACCTAATGATTGTGCCCCATGCACCTCAAAGAAGAGCTCGGAATGCAAACCTGCTCGAGGGCGATGCAGCCCGTTGAGTAGACGACGCAGAGTGGCGATTCTTTCGCCAGATTCGTATGATGGTTGGGTTTGGCTAGATCCCGAAGCCATTTGATGAAGTTCGAGAGGGGGATACCAAAGAACAATCTGAAGGAGTTAAGAGAAGAGAAATGGCTGGGAGAATTAGGAAATTTTCAAATTACAGAGGAATTTCTTACCATGAACACAGGGGATTGGAGGATTCGAGTGCAAAGGATTCGTGGGTTTTAATAAGGAGCTTTTCAATCAATATTGGCGCCTGGAATTCCAGGCTAAATATCAATTGAAGGAGGCACTGTTTGGATCAAAACTTGAATTTTTGGGCTCAAGAAAGGGGCTGGCCCAAACAGATGCTTAAAGGAAGAGTCGGCCGAAGCCCAGCAAATTGGCCGAAGCCTAGCCGAAACCCAGAAAAGCAGAAAAATGGCTTTTCTGACTTGGTGCAGCTCATGAAGACCACTTGCTCACCTACCCAAAGGCCAAGTGGTATAGACTGACCAGCTATACAGCCCATAAAGTACTTTATAATGGCAGAACAAGTAAAATAGCTGATGAGTCACTGCCCCTCAAATTGCATTCGGGCAAGGCTGCTGCTACAAGAAGCCAAGCTGAGTTCTCTATAAAAGAAGAAAGGAAAATTAGGAATAAAGACACGCAATCAAACAAACAAATGCAAGCACAAAGTCTGCTCAAAGCCAGATTTGCCTTCAAAACGAAGCTGTAGTCTGCCCAAGCCTTCATCCCTCTCGGGACAAGCCTTCATTCAAACCTTCGTAATAGCTCTGCTACCCTGTTCAACCTTGCTGTAGTATCGATTTCTCTTTGTAAACTCCTCTCCCTACCTCCTTCTAAAGCTCTCAGACACTCAATCAAACAAACAAATGCAAGCACAAACTCTGCTCAAAGCCAGATTTGCCTTCAAAACGAAGCTGTAGTCAGCCCAAGCCTTCATCCCTCTCGGGATAAGCCTTCATTCAAACCTTTGTAATAGCTCTGCTACCCTGTTCAACCTTGCTGTAGTATCGATTTCTCTTTGTAAACTCCTCCCCCTACCTTCCTCTAAAGCTCTCAGACCCTTGATAAGCCACAAAGATAGGGACCTGCAAGACGATCAGGCTTGCCCGACAAGGTTAAACCTTGCCCGACCTTCTTTGTTTGCTTTTGTCTTTTCATTCATTAGCCTAGCGATATGTTGTATACTTTCAGTTGTATTCAAGTTATTGCTAGTAAGATGACTACTAAAAGAATCTCTCAGTACTTAGATCCGATTTGAATATATCTTCATTGTTCAAACCAGATCTAAGTTCTAAGCCCTCGGGCATATAAATTTGATCAGTTGAAAGTCCTTGGCCTCAAGGCATAAAAAAGAACCTTATGTGGACTTAACCCATCCATGATAGTCCTTGATAAACAAGAAGTCCGAAGTTACTTGGGGCGCAAGTAATCGACCTACCCCCTAGTTTTATTTCTATTATATTATGATTATCATAGAACGCTTAAGCATGGAATGGATTCTGATAGGAAGCCTCAAGGCCTACACCTAAGGCCCCACAAAGGCACCTATTTGGATTCATTCCGTTCCGCGGTCTAGAACGTTTGAGTATAAAGAACGAATTCTGATGGGAAGCCTCAAGGCCTACACCTAAGGCCCCACAAAGGCATCTATTTGGGTTCGTTCTATTTCTCGGATTCGGGTAATCTGAAGTATAATAGTTATAAGACTCCTGCAATCAATGGAACAAATATTATGTGTTCGAGCACTGGTTTAGTTATTGATGGGGAGCCTCAAGGCCTACACCTAAGGCCCCACAAAGGCCCCTGTCATAACTAACACGGTTTCTCGGGCATATATATATATATACATACAACCAAAACTCGACATCCATTTTACATCTGCCATGCTAAAGATGGCAGTGGCACGCCTGAGTACTTAGAAGTTAATCTTGATTGTGAGCCTCAAGGCCTACACCTAAGGCCCCACAAAGGCACCTCTCAAAATTAACGATGTCCTTCTCTTCCAGCCTTGCCCGACAAGCCCTGCCCGACAAGCCCTGCCCGACGAGTCTTGCCCGACGAGCCTTGCCCGACAAAGCCCGACAGTGAAGCGGAGGCCCGACAGCAGCCCTCAACCGGCGCCAACCTCCCGGGGAGCTGTGCGCTCGTCGGCCAGGAAACATCCCTTACGGAAATTCCTGACGCGAACACAAAGTTTACTGGGATTGTATCAGGGCTTGCCGTCGGTGATTCTGAAACACCTCTGAAGAGTGACGGTGGGTCCCTCTCTTTCCCCGCCAAAGCTAGCTCTGGCGTTGTTGCTCAAGTAAAGGGACAAAACTTTTTTACGGTGATAAACGAAAAATCACGATTTAACGATAGTTTTAATTCCGATTTTATTGATTTTTTATAGGTACAATCCTTGATCCTATATGAATACAATGAACTAATTCGATATTCAATTTAAAATATTTAGACAAGTGGACCACAAAAACCCTTTGCGTTTGTTCGTCGCGCAAACAACATTTGCGTGACGCATTGGTTGGGCCGTCGCGCAAACAACATTTGCGTGACGCATTGGTTGGGCCGTCGCGCAAACAACATTTGCGTGACACATTGGTTGGTGTGTCACGCAAACAGTCATTGTGTAACGCATTGGTGGTGCGTCTCACAAAGTGTGTTTGCGCAACAACCCAACTGTGATGTCACGCAAGTTATATTTAAAAAAAATTATTATAAAATTTACTAAAAATGTGACTTTACTCCTTTCAAATTCATTTTTTTTAGATAAAACATAATAATATATTTTTCTAACAAAAATATGATCGAACAACAATAATAAATTTAAAGCTACTTAATAAATATATATACCATTCAATTTCTTAAGTGTTATAACAAAATAAATAAATTTAAAACTACTTAATAAATAAATAAAAAATATATATATATATATATATATATATATCATTGAACTTGACGGTTTTAAATGAAAATTCATGATTTAACGATAGTTTTAACTCCGATTTTGATGATTTTTTACAACTACACTCCTTGATCGTATATGAATACAATGAATGAATTCGATCTTCAATTTAAAATATTTACACTAGTGGATACCACAAAATCTTATGTTGTACTTAATGAAAAGTATAAATAAACTCTAAGTGTTAGTGAATCTATCGTTTTGATGGGATACGCATCCTACGAAACTAATTTTAACGATCCAACCGTCAAACTTATTTGCATATACTTCGAGATCACATACACCAAAAATCACGAAAAACAAAGATTTAGAGATCAAGTAACGGGACAAAACGTTTCTATGGTAATCAACGAAAATTCACGATTTAACAGTTATTTTAACTCCGATTTTGATTTTTTTTTACAGATACACTCCTTGACCATATATGAATACAATGAACTAATTCGATTGTCAATTTAAAATATTTACACAAGTGGATACCACAAAATCTTATGTTATACATAATGAAAGTATAAATGAAACTCTAAGTGTTAGTGAATCTATCGTTTTGATGGGATACGCACTCTACGAAATTAGCTTCAACGGTTCAACCATCAAACTTGTTTGTATATGCTTCGAGATCGCATACGCCAAAAATCGCAACAAATAAACATTCAGAGATCAAGTAACGGGACAAAAAATTTTGACAGTTATAAACGAAAAAATCACGATTTAACGGTAGTTTTAACTCCGATTTTGATGATTTTTTATAGCTACAATCCTTGATCCTATATGAATACAATGAACTAATTCGATCTTCAATTTAAAATATTTATACAAGTGGACCACAAAACCCTTTGCGTTTGTTCATTGCGTAAACAACCTTTGCGTGACGCATTGGTTGGGCCGTCGTGCAAACAACATTTGCGTGACACATTGGTTGGTGTGTCGCGCAAACAGTCATTATGTAACGCATTGGGGGTGCGTCTCGCAAAGTGTGTTTGCGCAACAACCCAACTGTGATGTCACGCAAGTTATATTTAAAAAAAAATTATTATAAAATTTACTAAAAATGTGACTTTACTCCTTTCAAATTCATTTTTTTTAGATAAAACACAATAATATATTTTTCTAACAAAAACCTGATCGGACAACAATAATAAATTTAAAGCTACTTAATAAATATATATACCATTCAATTTCTTAAGTGTTATAACAAAATAAATAAATTTAAAGCTACTTAAAAATATATATATCATTGAACTTGACGGTTTTAAACGAAAATTCACGATTTAACTATAGTTTTAACTTCGATTTTGATGATTTTTTACAACTACACTCCTTGATCCTATATGAATACAATGAAGGAATTCGATCTTCAATTTAAAATATTTACACTAGTGGATACCACAAAATCTTATGTTGTACTTAATGAAAAGTATAAATAAATTCTAAGTGTTATTGAATCTATCGTTTTGATGGGATACGCATCCTACGAAACTAATTTCAATGATCCAATAGTCAAACTTGTTTGCATATACTTCAAGATCACATATGCCGAAAATCGCAAAAAACAAACATTCAGAGATCAAGTAACGGGACAAAACTTTTCGATGGTTATAAACGAAAATTCACGATTTAACAGTTATTTTAACTCCGATTTTGATGATTTTTTACAGCTACACTCCTTGATCATATATGAATACAATGAACTAATTCGATTGTCAATTAAAAATATTTACACAAGTGGATACCACGAAATCTTATGTTATACATAATGAAAGTATAAATGAAATTCTAAGTGTTAGTGAATCTATCGTTTTGATGGGAAACGCACTCTACGAAATTAGCTTCAACGATTCAACCATCAAACTTGTTTGTATATGCTTCGAGATCACATACGCCAAAAATCGCAGCAAACAAACATTCAGAGATCAAGTAACGGGACAAAACTTTTTGACAGTTATAAACTAAAAATCACGATTTAATGGTAGTTTTAACTCTGATTTTGATGATTTTTAATAGCTACAATCCTTGATCCTATATGAATACAATGAACTAATTCAATCACCAATTTAAAATATTTACACAAGTGGACCACAAAAACCCTTTGTGTTTGTTCGTTGCGCAAACAACCTTTGCGTGACGCATTGGTTGGACCGTCGCGCAAACAACATTTGCGTGACACATTTGTTGGTGTGTCACGCAAACAGTAATTGCGTAACGCATTGGTGGTGCGTCTCGCAAAGTGTGTTTGAGCAACAACCCAACTGTGATGTCACGCAAGTTATATTTAAAAAAAAAAATTATTATAAAATTTACTAAAAATGTGACTTTACTCCTTTCAAATTCATTTTTTTTTAGTTAAAACACAATAATATATTTTTCTAACAAAAACCTGATCAAACAACAATAATAAATTTAAAGCTACTTAATAAATATATATACCATTCAATTTCTTAAGTGTTATAACAAAATAAATAAATTTAAAGCTACTTAATAAATATATATATCATTGAACTTGACGGTTTTAAATGAAAATTCACGATTTAATGATAGTTTTAACTCTGATTTTGATGATTTTTTACAACTACACTCCTTGATCCTATATGAATACAATGTATGAATTCGATCTTCAATTTAAAATATTTACACTAGTGGATACCACAAAATCTTATGTTGTATTTAATGAAAAATATGAATAAACTCTAAGTGTTAGTGAATCTATCGTTTTGATGGGATACGCATCCTACGAAACTAATTTCAACCATCCAACTGTCAAACTTGTTTGCATATACTTCGAGATCACATACGCCAAAAATCGCAAAAGAAAAACATTCAGAGATTAAGTAACGGGACAAAACTTTTCGACGGTTATAAACGAAAATTCACGATTTAACAGTTATTTTAACTCCGATTTTGATGATTTTTTTTACAGCTACACTCTTTGATCATATATGAATACAATGAACTAATTCGATTGTCAATTTAAAATATTTACATAAGTGGATACCACAAAATCTTATGTTATACATAATGAAAGTATAAATGAAACTCTAAGTGTTAGTGCATTTATCGTTTTGATGAGATACGCACTCTATGAAATTAGCTTCAACGATTCATCAGTCAAACTTGTTTGTATATGCTTCGAGATCGCATACGCCAAAAATCGCAAAAAACAAATATTCAATGATAAAGTAATGGGAGAAAACTTTTCGACGGTCATAAATGAAAAATCACGATTTAACGGTTATTTTAACTCTAATTTTGATGATTTTTTTACAGCTACACTCCTTGATCCTATATGAATACAATGAACTAATTTGATTGTCAATTTAAAATATTTACACAAGTGGATACCACAAAATCTTATGTTATACCACAAAGTCGTTGACTTTGCGTGACGCGGTGTGTGCGTCGCGCATGATTTTGGCACCAAACCAAGACTTTTACCACTTTTTTCCCAACGTTGATCGACAAAGGTGTTCCTTTGTCTCACGAAGCTGTTTTGCACGGCGACGGTCTTTGTCATGCAAAGTTCCGTTGCACAAAATGCCTTTGCTTGACATTTTGTTGTCACCGTTGCTCAAACATACTTTGCGTGACGGAATTTGGGTTCATTGCCTATTAAGAATTAGAGTTAATTTTTTATAAATAGTGTGTTATGTAATTCAGTTAATTACATGTTTTTCACAACACGGAAAAAAAACCCCATTATACCGTTATTTTACCTAAATCAACAAATATGTAAATTCAGTTTGACCTCCATATTAAAGGGGTTAAGATATATCCTAATTTTATTTTATTTTTCACTTGAAAAACAGTCATTTTTGCATAATGATTTCATTTTGTGTCATCTCATCATTAAACATTAAGAAATGTACTTAGGTCAACTATTTGGGCCTGAGATATATCGCTCCTCCCATTAGAGCAACTCCATCCATGGAGCCCTCCCCCCTGGCAATCCACTATTGAATCCACCTTTTTGAACAGTAACTGCCTTTAATGAATAGTAACTGCCATTAATGAACAGTAATGCCATTTGCATCTCCACCATTGGAGTCCTCCCCCCTGGCAATAGGCAATAAAATATTAGTTTTTTTTGTTTGTTTAAATAATACAAAATAAAATTATTTGTAATTTCGGATAAGATTTTTTAAATCGTTCTCGTTGCACCACGTGTCATTTTATAAAAAAAACAATTATTTAGCGATGGATTTCGATAAGATTTTATCCAATGTCATCGTGTCACGTGTCGTTATCTTTTGAGAATCTTTGACGATAGATTTCGATCAGATTTTAACTCGTTCAAAATTGCGCCACGTGTCATTATCCGAAAAGATAATTATTGGAGATCGATTTCGATAAGATTTTTATCCAATACGATCGTGCCACGTGTCATTATCTTTTCAGAATCTTTGAGGATAGATTTCGATCAGATTTTTAACGAATGACGGCATGCCACGTGGCCTTATCTACAATCCAATCCTTTCTGAATCGTCCATATAATCCACCATCCATCCTCGCAAATCTCACACCAATTTTCTCAACATCTCTATCTCATTATTCATAGTTTCTGCTTCTTCTTCACCATCCATCATTACAATGTCTTCTTCTTCATCAAGGATGATGTGGGAAATCGATCAGCAAGAGGAAGAATTTTTTAACCAATCTGAAGGAATGTTCAACCTTCAGATAGCCGAAAATGAGATGGAAGAGGATGAGGAGCGTAGAAGGAGAGATGACGAAACAAGAATGACCAGAGCCTCACATTCCCGTCGAGTCATCCAGACTGTTGCTCAGATATGCAGGCCCAACCGTTCAAGAAACCTTGATAGAAGCAGGCAACGACGGGGTGAAGAGCTGTTGGACGATTATTTTGTCCATAACAGTGCATTTCCTTATACGTACTTCAGACGTCGTTTTAGAATGGAACGACATTTGTTCAACAGAATCATGACTGATGTTTGCAACCATGATTCTTACTTTGTACAAAAGAAGGATGCTTGTGGTGTTATGGGTCTCCTGCCTGAGCAAAAAATCACTGCTGCGTTGCGGATGCTTGCGTATGGAGCATCTGCAGACCAAGTGGATGAGATAACGAGGATGGGGAAATCAACCATTCTTGAGGCCCTGATGAGGTTTTGCGGAGCAGTCGAATATTTGTACATCGTAGAGTACCTCCGAAAACCTACTCACAGGGACTTGCAAAGGCTTTTGAAGAAGGGCGAGATGCGAGGTTTTCCTGGGATGATAGGAAGCATCGATTGTATGCACTGGATGTGAAAAAAATGTCCAAGTGCATGACAAGGCGCATATAGGAACAGAAAATGATCAAAATATATCATTTTGGAGGCAGTGGCATCTTTTGATACATGGATATGGCACGCCTTTTTCGGGGTTCCGGGGGCTCAAAATGATCTCAACGTCCTTGCCCAATCCCCAGTGTTCAACGACGTCCTGCAAGGAAAGGCACCAAAAGTCACGTACGTCGTCAACGGACGTAGGTACGACGGGCCATACTACCTAGCTGACGGCATTTACCCACGGTGGGAAACATTTGTCAAAACAGTGCCACGTCAGCGAAGTGCAAAGGAAAAACACTTTGCAAGCTGTCAAGAGGGGTGTAGGAAGGATGTGGAGCGTTGTTTTGGTATCCTTCAAGCTCGTTGGGTGATCGTCAGGGGTGCTGCCAGAATGTTCGATGTAGAGTCACTTCGATCCATCATGATGACGTGCGTCATTCTTCACAACATGATTGTGGAAGATAAGTTCGATTATGATGCGGTTGATGAATATGAGCCAGAGCCAGACACGATGAACAATTCAAGAACACGGATATATTGTGCGCATGATGCCACCGAAGAACCCGTGCAACACGAGCCATTAGAAAGGGATGGACGTTACAATGAAAGGGTCATTCAACGATATACTGCACTTCAAAGGTCATCTATGCACAATGATCGGCAAATTGACTTGATAGAGCACCAGTGGGCATTGAAACAAGCTGAAGATACTTAAGTTTATTTAGTATGTTTGTTTGTATTTGGTGTGTTTATGTAATTTTATTTGGTGTGAATTATTTGGTATGTTTATGTAATTTTTATTTGGTATGTTTATGTAATTTTATTTGGTGTGTTTTTAGTAGTGAGTTTTTTATTATTTCGTATGTTTATGTAATTTTATTTGGTGTGTTTATGTAATTCCAATTGGTGAGTTTTTTAGTTTTATTTGGTGTGTTTTATAATTTCATTATACGTGAACAATTTGATGAATAAAGATTCTATTATTAGGATAAATATATTACGAAATTAAATACATGTACTCTCACTTTAAATAAAGTACTAACTTCAATAAAATGGAAACAACATAAATAATAAATTACAACCCAAAGTGATTGGAAAACTATGGGCTCCGATTACAAAAGTACCATATTCCTCACCACTTAACCAATCTGTGGTGCTAGGATCATCTTGTCTTGTTGTGCTAGGACCATCTTGCCTTGATCTCGCTTCTCTTGCACGCCTCATTTGCACCACATCCGCTTTCTCCGACTGCCAAAAATATTTAGAATTTGGAGACATCCCTTCTAAACGCGTGTTCATAATGTCACGATCTCGTTGTGCAATTCTTTCTTCTCTAAGCAACTCCCTTTCTTGCCTAAGTAGCTCTCTTTCCCTCTGTTCAGCTTGAAATGCTTGTTGAATAGCTGCAGCTTTTACCTCATCTCTAGCCTTTTCAGCCTCATATTTCACCAATTCCCGCGCCAACGTCAATTCACCTTGACGAGCAAGTTCTTGCATGTACTTTCCATAATCATTGTTGGAAGCACTCCCTTTCCTCTTTGAAGCCTTCTTACCTTGAGGCCTAATTGGATAACGGGTCGACCCCGACGCTTGTTCAGGAATGGGCGTTTCAGGCACTTCTTCTCCATCTTCTTCATCAACATGGGAGCCATGATCGGGTGTAGAGTGTGGAGGGGTGCTGTGTACAAAGGTGTTGTGTAGAGGGATGCTGTTCATGCATACTTCTGGACCAACAGGCACAACTTTGAATTTAGGACAATCTTTAACAATATTCCAACATTCCCACCGGGTGAATGATTTGTTTCTTGATTTGATTTTGGCAGCATACCATGCTTGTGCTTGAAGTTGCTACAAATAATAATATTGAAATTATTAGGTAACAAATAAATAATACAAACAAATAATAATAATGAAATTATTAGGTAACAAATAAATAATACAAACAAATAATAATAATGAAATTAGGTCACAAATAAATAATATAAACAAATAATAATAATGAAATTAGGTCACAAATAAATAATGCAAACAAATAATAATAATGAAATTAGGTCACAAATAAATAATGCAAACAAATAATAATAATATGAAATTAGGTAACAAATAAATAATACAAATAAATAATAATAATGAAATTATTAGGTAACAAATAAATAATACAAACAAATAATAATAATGAAATTAGGTCACAAATAAATAATGCAAACAAATAATAATAATAATGAAATTAGGTAACAAATAAATAATACAAACAAATAATTATAATCAAATTAGGTAACAAAATAATAATACAAACAAATAATTATAATATATTCTTACCTCATCCGCATAATTTGCCCCACTTCGAACATTACTACTAGCTTGTGTCAAGGCATCTCTCCACGTACTAAAGGAATGGCTAAGTATTTTCCAACGACTGGACATCGATTCTTTGGTTCTTTTCCCACTCATTTGCTCAAGAAATTTGGTATGAATTAAACTCCACATTTCTCGCAACTGCATCTCATTACCCGTAAGGGAATTATGAGTAACTTCAACCCAGCTAGTGCACAACGCAACATCTTCAAGAAGCGACCAATTCGTACCTGCATCAGTAGTCATTTTGTGGAAAAAAATTGGATTGAAACTTTGAGAGAAAGATAGGAATTTGATTGAAAGTGGTTGAGAAAATATGAAATTGTGGTGTAAGGTAGATGGAGAAGAAGTGGTATTTATAGAAAAGTAAAAACAATTTTTTACAATTTTTTTTTTCAGATTTTTTACAATTTTTTAGGATTTTTTCCATTTTTTTTTTAATTTTTTTTTCAAATAATTAATCTCTGCCGTTGGATTTAAAAATATTTGAATTCCAACACTCCAGATTGTGCCACATGTCACAACGGTAACTTTTCTTAATTTTAAAACTATTTTTTCTTTATTTATAAAGCATATTAATATCGACCGTTGATCTCAGATCGAACGGTTGATATTAAATAAGATTTGTTTTATTTTTTTTACCGTTGAGATCCAATGGTCCAAATGAAGGAGCCGTTGAGATCGAACGGACCGTGGGAAGCCACGTGGCTTCCCAACGGTAACTGAGACAGCTGCTGCAAGTGGGCTGCTTTTCTGAAAAGTTGTCGGGCGACGCGCCCCCACGCGCGAGTGGGGTGCACGCGCCTGACAGAAAAAAATAAAAAATGGGTGAAGAGCTCGGGCTCACGGGCTGTCACAAATTGACAGGCCTTCTGTTCGGGCCTTCTCCACGAGCTCGGGCTCTTCAAGGCTGGAGCTGATTGACAGGCCCTCGGGCCCTTTCTTCTCCCTTGTCCCCCGGCCTACATGCAAGGCTGAAGTTGCTCTTATGATGCCAACGTACATGGCTTGCTATATTGTATAGATAACTTAAAACACTTACTTTAATTAGGAATTTGACCTGGGCTTCAAATTTTGTTACCTAGCTCAACTTGTGTGTTCACTGTACAACTTTCACATGATAAACAAGCATCTCATCAATAATTGATGGCCCCATGCAAGCAGAAAATGTATTACAGAGAGAGCATCCTATGCAAACTCAACTTGCAACTTCATCCTATGATACCTTACCATTATCAAGGTTGATTTTATCCTCTTAACCTCACTTGAGAGATTCAGGTTCTGAAACTGCTTTTGCTGTACAAGAATATGGTTCACACGGGTTTTCCGCGTCTCTTTGTATAAATGCCTAGATGCCCATAAAGTCATATGATATGAAAATAACGATGTAATAATTAAAAGAGTTGGATCATTATAACATGTAAATTATATCAAATATCAAATTTAAAAGTATAAATTTGTCGTTCACTAATATAACACGTGTATTTTAATACACAATAAAACAGTGTCAAGAAAAAAAATTTCTTTTCTCAGATAATTTGAATGGGTTCACATTTTGTTGCTGTTAAAATTGGTAACAAAATACCACATCTGCAATGGAGGAGCTAGCTTGAGGGATGCACTTTCCGAGCGGGGACAGTTCGTAGGTTATGTCCGCTGCTTTAAGGACGTAATCAATCAGTGATCACAAAAACAAAACAAACCAAAAAACAAAGAGCAGCCGTAATAGAAAGAAGAAGGACAAATAAAATGAGAATTGAATTCCGCCATGATTCAGGAATCTCTATCCGGTTGTTCGTTTTTTTTTTTTCTTTTTCTCTTCTTGAATTGGTAGTTCGATAGAAACTTTATACTGTAAATTATTTTAAAAGATGCAAATAACAACTTTCTATTTTAACTTTTTTTTCTCTGTTTTGCATACCTATTCTAAATTATTTGATTTCTAATATTTCAAAAGAAAATTTTTCGCATCCCCCCCCCCAAAAAAAAAACCAAAAAACTAAGAAGAGATTTTTTGCATTAATGAAGGACAGTTTCTTATTCCTTTTATTGTTTATGAATACTGAAAGCCGGTTCTTCTTCATCACTGTTATTTTTGGAAGCTGTTATCCATACTTACAAAACGTTAATCATGCGCCCTAATTAGTACTTAAACTGATATAAGAAAAAAGAAGTGTACGATAACTTTCAAGGATTGTAAACAACCTTTTAATTATCTTTTACGAACATTATTATAACTTGGAGGGATCACGTTCTATAAAGATATATATATATATATATATATATGTATGTATGTATGTATGTATGTATGTATATATATTGTGTGTGTGCATGGTCTGTAAATTTCATCGTTCTATAAAGAGATACACACATACACACACATATACATATACATATACATATACATATACATATATGGTGTGTGTACGTGGTCGGTAAATTTCATTGGTTACTTCTATGTCGGTTAAGCGATCTATTAAAAGTTCATATTACTTATCCGTTAAAATATAATCTAAATAAAATCTCAAATACCCAAACCCTTTCCATTATCAAAGCCTAAAGTAAAGGAGGTACTGGAAAGGAACAATATATAGCTGCCGACGGAATTCTGCCAAACAAGAAAAACCACTATCCATATCTTTGCTCTTTCTGTTGTTTCCTATCCTTCAACCGATATTGTATGGTTAAATTCCGGTTAGACACAAATAACTAACAGACTTGATAATAAAGAAAGTTGAGATTTTATTATAAAATTAATTATACACAAATAACAAGAGCATCTCCAATGGGAGTTCCTATTTAGGTACTCCTACCAACACCTTTGAGTACTCATTTAAGCACTTAAAGGGAATCTTTGTGTCCCTAAAGGAACATTGCCTCAAATGAGAGAGTCCTTATGGTAGAATCCCTAAATTTGAGGTTTTTACAATTTTATGTGATAATTTGATTAAGTGCACATTTTTTGTTTATTTTAACATTAAGTTCTCGTAAAATATTTTTGTGAACATTTTAACCAAAAAATTCAAATTCTGACACTAATTTTCTTCACAAAAAGTAACTAGAATGAGTGAATTGAGTACGAGTCTACTGAGTATAGGAGATGAAGTTGTGGTAAGTTTTGGTTAGATAATTTGGCATTTATATGAATGATGAGAGAACAAAATGAAAGAGTAAACCAAATTGAAAATATTAATATTTCAATGAAAAGAGAAAACAAAAGAATTTGAAAACCAACATGAGAGAGTAACCTAAATTGAAACAGTTATTTAATTGGAACCGTTGATCTTTCAATGGTAAAAAAATTTGAAAAGCAAGAATCAATCTGGACACTCCATTTTAAATGGTTGAAAAGAAAAGAAAAAAAGACAAGGCCATGTGACTGGAACCACGACTGCTCTTCCACTTAAATTGTCCTATTGGGTCCACCATTTCAGTCCCTATATGTGGGTACATACACCAAGTATCCGGCGAGTCCCTATACTTTAGGGACTCACTTTCCGATCCATTTATACTCATTTTATACAGTGGTTGTCCCTATATAGGGACTCCACTAGAGATACTCTAACAGACTTGATGATGAAGAAAGTTGAAGTTCCACCATAATATTAATTGGCAATATGGGGAGTAGCTCAACCTCTTATAAGCCCTTTGCATGGTTTGGTTTATCAAAGATGTGGGACTTTGTCCTCACATTCTCAAACGCCCCCTCACATTTGACGAATTTGCAAGCCTAACACGTGGACAACACAAAAAGGGTGACGTGGAGCACGTGTGGCCCTTAAGCTTCACAAGTGAGCCAATTTGCTCCGTTACCATGAAGAAAATTGAGGTTCCAACATAATCCAATTGGCAATATAGGAAGTAGTCCAACCTCTTATAATCCCTTGCATGGTTTGGTCTCTCACTGATATAGGACTTTGTCCTCACATTCTCACAATTGAACTGTATGCTCTACCATTGTATGTGAGGTTCATCACTATTAATGAGTATGTCAACGTGTGTGAATATTGTGTGTATAAATAATATTACTCTTGCAACATTCTTAATCATTAGGATGAAATGACTTACGCATTCATATTCTGTTGGTCCAATTCCTTCAATCTTTGCGATTTGGGAATCAATCCCCACCATTCTGTGTAAATTGACAATATATAGTAGTTCATTAGTCCGGTGAAAAACTATTAACAACCAACATATATAAGTTATTATTCTCACATAATATGAACACGAAAAGCTAGAACCCCATTTGAAAAAAAAATGCCTATCCAAGAAAAGATATTTACAACCCTTTTTGAATTTCATCATAGAAAGAGTTGAAGAATCGAATTTTTACACTGCCATTATTAACCCAATATGATAATAAGAAACATCAATTATGCTTGGTCAATCCACGTTCATGTGGACTCACAAATACAACAGTACCAAATGTCATATGACCCCACTTATAGTACCTATAAATACCTAAACGGGACACATACAATGCCACCAAATTTGAGACCAAAAAATAAGGTACGTTAAATCAAGCTAGAAAATATGGAAAACCCTCGCAGAGGAAAGGATCTAGAGAAGCAAGGAAAGGAAGAGAAGGGAAGCGAAGAAGTACGTTACCGTGGGGTCCGAAGAAGGCCGTGGGGGAAGTTTGCTTCTGAGATAAGAGACCCTTCTAAGCAGGGTGCTCGTCTGTGGCTTGGTACATTTGACACCGCTGAGGAAGCTGCAAGGGCTTATGATAAGGCTGCCTTTAATTTAAGGGGTCATCTTGCCACACTAAATTTTCCAAATGAATATTATGCTCAAGTTATGGGCTCTCATCCTTATCCTCCTAGATTCTCGGCACTTTCTTCTTCTTCTTCTTCATCTTCTTCATCTTTTTCTTCCACTTCGTCATCTTCTGCTGCTGCACCGGGTGGAAGCTCATCTGCCAGACAAGGAAGTAGGCAAGTGTTTGAGATTGAGTACTTGGATAACAAGGTGTTGGAAGACCTCCTTGATTATGAAGAGGAGAAGAATAAATGAAAGTGAAATTGAGTTGTGGTTTTGTTTTTGTTTTTGGATGTTTTTGTTGAGCACGTTTCCCTTCTATATATAGTTATCTGTTATTTCTATATATAGTTATCTGTTATTTAGCCATACTTCAGCAAATCTTTTATCATTTGGGGTAAAAAGTTTGATATTTTAGTAATCACTTAACATTACATAATTGTTTATTGATGATCATTATGTGTTCCATCATTAGCTTGGTAGACCTTACTCCTCACTGAATATTTCTATGGGTAGTCGGTGACGAACATTCAAAATTCAAATCTCTTCCAGTATTAGAAAGATATTAATAAACCACTAGATCATAGAAAGAAATAAAAAAAAAGGGTCAGAATATGACACTGTCCCAAATATAGACTAGCGATGAAGTTCCTACTATTCTTATAAAAAGTACATTCTTTGGGAACATTGGCTGTCTTTTGATGTACAATTTGACTCAGGCGTCAAAAGTACACTACCGCTTCATGTGGTACTAAGACTGCATGATAAGGGGATTAGTTTGTCACCAATTTGTGGTCAAATACCTTCTATGTTCAAAAAGTTTTTATGGACACCTAAAATTCAGCTTTTTTTTCTTTATGGACACCACCCTTCACTTTAGTGTAGATAATATTGTTTGTTCAAAAAAAAAAATTGCATTATGGGGAGTATCCCAACTTACTTATAAGCCCATGGAAGGTCCATCCTCCCATCAATGTGGGATCCATTTTCAACACGCGCCCTCCATTCTCTTCCATTGGTTTTGCCCTCTGGTTTCTGTAGTTTTAGCCCCCAAGGGTTTTCCTTGGTTTCTAGAGAGAGAAAGTGAGATAATGATCGAGGGTTTTCTACAACAGAAAGAAAGAACCCACTATATGTGTGGAGGAGGGAGAGGAGAGAGAGAAATCGGGGAGGAGGAGAGATCGGAGATTCGAGATTCAAGGTTAGGTGGAGGAGTCAAAAGAGAGAAATAGAACGTGGTTAATTTTGATTGAATAGTTGAGATTAAATCTAAGCTAAATCCGACGGCTATTAATTACTATTATATACTAAAAATTAATATTATATATATTTTGGTTCAGTTCGGTCTTACCAAATAAACCCAATTTCATACAAAATCTCGTACTGAACTTTTCGGTTCGGTTTCGACTCTTTCGAGTATTGAATTTTCGATATTGTCAATTCAGTTCTATTTTGGTCGGTTTTCGATTTCGGTTTTTTAGGTATTTTATTCCAACCCTAATGGAGAGTAACCAATCTCTTACAAACCTTTGCAAGGTTTCTCTTTTTCACCGATATGTGACTCTTTTACCTTCATATCCTCATACGCACTCACGTGTGTTGAATTTTCACACATGAGCCACCATAAAGAAAGTTGAGGTTCCACAATAAAACTGATTGGCAATACATGGAGTATCCCAACTTACTATAAGCCATGCAAGGTCCCTCCTCCCATTAATGCGGAATTCATTCTCAACACGCGCCCTCACGCGTGGAGAACTTTCAAATCTAACACGTGGACAACACAAACAGGTGGCGTGGAGCACGTGTGGTCATTGCGCTTCACACGTGGGCTAACTTGCTCTGATACCATAAAAAAAATTGAGGTTCCACCATAAAACTGATTGGCAATACAGGGAGTATCCCAACTTACCATATGCCTAAGCAAGGTCCCTCCTCCCATTAATGCGAAATTTATTCTCAAAACGCACCCTTACGCGTGGAGAATTTTCAAGCCTAACACGTGGACAACACAAACGGGTGGTGTGGAGCACATGTTGTCGTTGGGCTTCACAAGTGAGACAACCTGCTTTGATACCCTAAAGAAAGTTGAGGTTCCACCATAAAACCAATTGGCAATATGGGGAGTACTCCAACCTCTTATAAGCCCTTGCAAGGTTTCTTCTTTCACCGATGTGGGACTCTTTTACTTTCACATATTCTCACGCCGCTCCAAACATGTGGATAACATGAATTGGGTGACCTGGAGCATGTGTGGCTGTTGGGCTTCACACGTGAGCCAACTTGCTCTAATACCATAAACAAAGTTGAGGTTCCACAATAAAACTGATTGGCAACATAGAGAATGACCTAACTTACTTATAAACCAATGCAAAGTCTCTCCTTCCATTAATTTGGAATTCATTCTCAGCCATAGGATATATGCTTTAAAAATTATGACTACATGATTTTTAATTTAGGACACATAATCTCGCTTGTCATATTAACCATCTGTTAAATGTTGATTTGAGTATGGAAAAAAACATTTTGAAATACTCAATTTACACAAAGAAAAAGATACATGAGCTAGTATTAATAAATTTTGTAACTCAAGTAATTAAAAGTATTTATTCATGCATCCGATGTTTTGCATTCGAATCATTTTTTCTTATTGCACCTCCACTAATAGCGACCCTCCTTTTGTCTCATACAAGTCTATGAAATGTCAAAGTTTCGCTACCGTATACCACTGTTATTTTGTTTTGACAAAAAAATAAAGATTTTTTTTTTTTTTTTGTTCTTTGCACTTCGCTAGAAAAGTTCAAGAGGTGCTTGAAAAGTACAAAAAATAATCTCAATCTTCAAACCCTAGCGAAAAGTAGAATTTCCGACCACAATCTAGATTTTAATTTGGTCTCCTTGGTGATAGGCAGATTACGGAAATGACAATTCAGGCACTACAAAAGAACATGCTAAATTGTAGAATGTCCGACGACACTCACACGCAACAAAAGAAAGGAGAACATTGTTTTCAAGCTGATAACATAAGCACAGAATCTTTGTTTTAATGAAAGTCTTATCTTAATATTTAAGATGAAGCTAGAACAAATATATTTGGAATCGCAATTTGAGCATAAAGTCGAAAGAACATCACAGCTGATACGACAACTGCAAGAAATTGTCCCTGGAGTTGTACCAAGCACAAGTACTATAGTACTGGTAAAACCAACATCAAAAGAAAAAAAAAAGAGTTGTTCAACATGAGAACAAATTCGAAGAATTAATAGCTCAAACCCAGGCTACAATTGGTCACGATTGAAGATGATGGATAGGCATTTGTTATATACTTAGCATGAAAGAAACCATTGTAAAGAAGACTATCGAGTATCGTACGTCGTCAGTGTACCCGAAAAAAAGAGTATCATCCTATCCTCATAAAAATTCCCTTTCCTTATCTCTCTGAGATTTGCTTTCTTTAGGGTTTGTTGAAGTCCACTACGTCTAACCAAAAATACTACACTTACAAATTGAGTGACCAAGAGTGCAGGTGCTGATATGATATTTATTTCGTTTTTGGTTTTAATTTTTCTATTTTTTTGATTAAAAATATAAAGAAAGTGTATATATATTTGGTTTAATGAGGGATGAAGAAAGGTGGTGGGATGGAGGAGGGGAAATTGTTATTTACACCTCATCTGGTAGTGATAGCAAGTCATCTAGTTCCTTATAGCGTTTAAGTTTCCTAGTTGTTAGTATTCCGTTGTACCAAAAGATTTTTTTAGTTTCCTAGTTGTTAGCTAGTATTATATGTTTCTTGTTTACACATGATTAGGTTGGCCGTTGTAATTATTTGTACAGGGGGACAAACAACAGAGGGGCATACTTCATAAAAGGGTTGCCCAGGTTATTTGAAGAAACTCTTTTCTACTAGTACAGTTTCGTTTATCCCAAGCCATAGTTTGATTACAGCTCTCACGCTTAATTAAGCTTACACTACACCTCATACCGTTTTTCTTCTTCTTCTTTAACTCCATTTGAGATATATGTAGTGTATACAATACAGCATACAAGTGAGTGGTCAGAGTTTGGAACGTTCCACCAAATTCAGTTTCATCGTTACTTATTTTCCACGGAACTTGATCATTACTTGGATGACAAGTAAAATTTACTCTAAACTAGCGTTCTGTTCACAATCTGTGAGAAGATGTACCTTTTGGAATAGATTTCTTAGATTATAAATTCAGCTACCGTCTACTAAGACTCACTCCTAGGATTTACTGGTTGCCTAAACCCACCTATTTTGCAATAATAGTCCAACCCAATACATACATAGACCAATACTCATAGCCCACGTAAAATGCTAATAAACCATTCCCTAAGTCCAGCCAAAACAAGAAGTGAGTTCTCCTTAACACCACGTTGACATGGTAATAGCCATTCACTTATTCTCTTAATTATTAGAGTGCTGATAGAGAGCACTCTGGCTATAAAGTTTGAAGTGGGTTGCATTAATGGCTCGTTTACTAATCCGTAATCAGAATAAGAGGAATTGAATTGAGGATAAAATGAATTGAAGGGGAGTTGGAATAGGGAGGAGTTGAAATTGGATTCCTGTTGAAGATGTTAACTTAAATTTTCTGGAATAGGAGTAAAAAAAGTACTAATTCCATATAAGTGTTTACTAATTCACTAGAATCGGAATATAATTCAACATGATTACAAAAATGCCCTTATTCAAAATCTATAAAATAAAATTTTATATAATAATTCATAAAAAAAGTGAATATATATTTATTTAAATAAAAAAATAACTCAACCCCAAACCCATCTTTTCTTCCCAAAGAACCCACTCCTCACCGCCACCTCTCACTATCTCAATCCATTCCATTATGATTTCAAGTTTATCTATTTCAAGTCTTGGGCATCTAATGGCAAATAAACTCCCATGTAACTCTCTCATTCCCTCTTTCTCTTCTTCTTCTTTTCTCTCTCTCTAACCCAGTGCATTTGATTTCAAAATTTTCCTGGGGAACATAGAGATATGGTGGAGAGTGGGAGTAGTGGGTTTGGGTTGCGTCGCTAGGCATGGGTGGTTGCGGTGTTGGGAGAGGGAGTGGCACTAGACATTAGCTTTGGATAGTGGCGTGTGGATCTTCTCTGTTAATGCAAAAGGTAGTGCTGGAATTTTAAAAATAAAGTGAGGATATAAGTGGTAGAAAATTTGTATTCCGGATTCCCCATAGCAGGCGGAATTGAAATACCTCATATATCTCAGGAGTCCAATTCCTCCAAAAGAAGGAATTGAATTCCAAAATTTTTGTGGGTCCCACCACTTTTTCAATTCCTCAGGATTTAGTAAACGATAGAATACTCCATAATCGGAATTCAATTCCACATTTTGATTCCGATTACGGGTATGTAAACATGCCATAAGAGGAGAAGTAAAGATACGCAAAATGATCTTTCACTCACCTTTTTTCTCATTTTGTTCACTTCTGTTTATTTTTGTACCTTCATCCTCTTTTAATTTATTTCATATAACGAAAACTAATGTAAGGGTCTTAAAATTTTGAAGGTTAATTAAAAATCATATAATAACTTTATTTAATAGTTAAGACAAAATTCAACCTAAATCGGTCAAACCAACATGGCCCACCTAAAGTAACCTAATGAGTTTTCAGTTTTACCCTGACAAATTTTAATTGTTCCGTTTGTTAGTTTTCTGTTAGCTAGTCTTCCAATTTTGCTGCTGCAGTGGAGGCTTCACCGCCATCATCCACACAAAAGGCCAAAAGCCAACCCCACTCAAATCAAACCCTTATTTTGTATTTAAGAGTAGAGAATATGATTTGGGGGGGGGGGGGGGGAATCCAATCATACATACCATGGTTGCTTGCTGCCTGGCATCTCATGAATGGCAAAGGCCAAAAGTAATTTGATTATTAGGTTTCCCCTGTTAACCCACTAATATAAAAAATGGAAAGAAAAAAAAAATCAATACAAGGATTTCATCCAACGTGCCTTAACTAAAATCAACATGAAGCATGCAACATTTTGTCAAAGTTTAATACTGACAAGCTGGAACTTTGATCCCTAAAACAAAGAGGTTTCAAATTATAAACTCGGGTTTGAAAATTGAAAATCCTCATGATCTTGAACCAAAACACACTCACTCTGAAGAGGATTCTGTTCCCGCTCATACATGGAGCAACATACTGTAGCTCTGGCTTCAACTCTTGTATTTTTGTTACTTTTCCTTATCAATTGTAGGCTTATTCGTTTGATTGCGACAGAATAAAAGATACTTAAAAACAGGCCAGTTTGATTTGGCTAAGGAAACCAAAAATTATGCAGCGAAAATAAGTTGGCCACATTCAGCCCAGAACACGAATTGTTATTGGTCAGACTGCATTTCAAAATGAAAGTGGCGGCGGCTATGTCCTCTGAATTAACATTCACAACGGTTTATGTCACATCCCGGCCCGAGCCCCACCACATCCAGGGCTCGACTCAACCATAGCACGATATTGTCCGCTTTAGGCCCCGACCACGCCCTCATGGTTTTGTTTCTGGGAACTCACAAGAGAACTTCTCAGTGGGTCACCCAACCTAGGATTGCTCTCGCTGCAATCTCACTTAACTTTGGAGTTCCTATGGAACCCGAAGTCAGTGAACTCCCAAAAGTCATCGTGCTAGGTAGAGATGGGAATATACATAGCCTCGTGCTAGGTAGAGATGAGAATATACATATAAAGCTTAGAGGATCCACTCCCCTGGGTGATGTGAGATGTTACAATCCATCCTCCTTAGGGGCCCGACGTCCTCGTCGGCACACTTCCGGCCAGGGATTGGCTCTGATACCAAATTGTCATATCCCGGCCCGGGCCCCCACCACATTCTGGGCTCAACTCCACCATAGCACGATATTGTCCGCTTGGGCCCCGACCAACCCCTCACGGTTTTGTTTCTGGGAACTCACACGTGAACTTTCCAGTGGATCACCCATCCTGGGATTGCTCTCGCTGCGATCTCGCTTAACTTCGGAGTTCCTACGAAGCCAGTGAGCTCCCAAAATGCCTCGTGCTAGGTAGAGATGAGAATATACATATAAGGCTTAGAGGATCCACTCCCCTAGGCAATGTGGGATGTTACAGTTTATGTGTTCTTGTATTTGATAAAACGTGTGATGCGGTGAAAGGTTTCGGGGTTTCTAGCCCGCCTGGTCTTCACCTAATTGTGGAAGAGGGGATACCCATCTCAGCCACAATTCAAAGGGAAAAAAATGCCCCTGAAGGTCAAGGATGATCAACGCCGTGGGACAAAGTTCTTTTAGCGTTTCTCTCTTTTCTTTCTTTATCACTGTAATCGGGAATTTTAAAAAATAAATTTTCTTTTAAGGTATGTTTAGGTGAAGGATTTCTAAGTTTTAAAGGATTGAGTTCAAGTTAGTAAGAAATGATTCATAAAACGTTGATTAGGAGCATTGGTGGAGCGGGCATGAGTAAGAAGTTCTCCTTAAAATGTATCCTCACTAGTAAAAAAAACACTTTGCGCGACTCAGGTCCTTCGTCGCGCAAAGTCAAAAAAATGTCGCGCAAAACTTAGCGCAACGAACCTTCGTCACGCACTAACCGTCGCGCCAAGGCAGTGACAGAAAGGTTTGCGCGACGACGAAGAAACATGCGTCGCGCATGCGCGACGCAGCTACGTCGCGCAAAGTCACTTTGCGCGACTCAAGGACATACGTCGCGCGCAATGCTACTTTTTTTGTTTTTGGCAAAAATATTTTTTATTTAATTTTTAATAAATATTGTAATTAATTTCTAAACAATAATTAGTAAACCAAGAAAAAGTATTTAATTATAAAATATATGAAAATGTACATACAAGATGTCCAAACAAAAAAGAAAAAACTACAACAAGTAGTCTTCTAGGTTTGATACATCAGGCTACTAGATATCGGTTGGGCGAAGCGGCTAGGAGGTCAAAGGTGGAGCAAGATTAGGTGCTGGCATCGGGATTTGGATGCCGGACATCTGTAAGGCCCGTAAGATCAGGCTCATCTTCTCGTCTTGGGCTGAAAACTGGGCAGCAATCTGGGCTTCCCGAGCATCCCAGGCTGCTTCTTGGGCCACAATCTTATCTTTTAGGGATTCCACTTCCTCCGTCAGGGCAATGACATGTCCTTATATACACAAGCTATAAATCCAAAGTAAATTGCATCATCAAAATGGAGTAGTTGACATGAAACGAATACACAAGCTGTAATAAATACCATACCAAATACTTTGAAATAAACTATCAAACAGAGCCATTATTGACGAAACAAAAGGAGTACCATGTTGTTTAACATTTATTTTTGAACTACTCAAGTTTAGTATAAACAGATCCACTAAAGATTATTTGTAATCAATTAACTTCAACTTTGAGCGAACAATTACAAGTTGACACACTCCAACATGACTATAGTACAACATTAAAGACTCTGGTTTGAATACGTAAGCAAAGGAGTAGGACACAGTACCTGTAAAATGTGGATGCCACACATTTATAGCAGTCCACTTACATGACTTGGAGGGATGTGCTTCCCACTAAGCAGATCTAGAAGAACGGTGCCAAAGCTATAAACAACACTTTCTGGAGTGACCCTTCCTACAAAGTAAATAAACAACCAGTAAAGTCAGAATATCTCAAGCAGAAGTTTAGATAGGAAAACTAGAATAGTGACAAGAAAAATGATCAAAGGGATAGGTGATATCTAGGCTAGAGAAGTTATTACCATTTCTTAAATATTTAGGTGGCGTGTAAGCAAGATTTGTGCTGTAACTCTTCCCATCCCTACTATTTCTCATCAAGCCAAAACATGAAAGACGAGGATCACCATCCTACAAGTCCATTCAGATACCACATTATCACCCTAAAAAGTAGTGAACACTGAAGTGACTGAAAACACATTTTAAACTAAGATGATTGAATTTGAGAATCGAATACCTCGTCAAAGAGAACCCTATAAGCATTCAAATTGTGGTATAACGGGCGGCCCTCAGTACTGCAATAATCTAAGGCTTCAGCAATATAAAGAGCCACTCTTAAACGCATGGCCCACTCAATGGTTTGATTCTCCCCTATATAAACAAGCAGAGCCCAAAAATTAATTTTTGATGAACACAGCAACTAATTCTCAATTTGTAGGAACAAAACTCAAAACATTGAATTGATTGCTTATGCAAAACTTAATAAAATAGCAGTACAAAGACAAGCACAGTACTGGTACACTAGATACCAGAGTATACTAAAAAGTAAAAACCACCTCGCCACAACTTCTCCAAATGAAAGGCAATGTTTAATATCATCTGGGATTAACAAAACTACAAGGTAAGAATCGTAAGATTACTGGCCAACTAAGATCAATGACCAAACCATTAACAAAAAAAAAAAAAACAAAGGTTAATGGAACGTGTCATGTTGTAGAAAACTAATGTCAATACCATCTTGCATTTCAATGTTTGCTTGTTAAAAAGCTATGTATTTAGACGTACTTCACAAAAGGGTCACTGAGAAATCTTAGAAGCTGAGCTAAAAATAACATTCTTAATAAACCAGGTGAAGTCGAAAAACAAATAGTAAATAAAGATAGATTTTGTTTGACATACAGTGGAACAAATGCTTAGCCAAAGTATCAGTAGCCATGTACTCAGCAACAAGCAGCCTCTCATCCCCATCACAGCAATACACAATCAAATTTGCAAGCCGCCGATGCCGCAACTTACCCACACCCCAAGCTTCCTCCTGCAAAACCAAAACCCACAAATCATTCATACACCCAATTCACAAAATGAACTTCTGTAAATTTTACAGCAACCTATTTCCAGAAATTCATAATATCAAGAAACACTTTACAGCATACCGAATTCTACTACCCCATAAATTTACAGCAACCTATTTCCAGAAATCGAAATCTAATTACACAAACTAAAATTGAAATCTGAATTCCAATTTTGATGTACCTAAAATTGAAATCTAATTACACAAACTAAAATTGAAATCTGGACCTAGCAAAACATTGAGAGAGAGATGTGAAGGGACCTTCGAAATTGAGAAACGGAGAGGAATTCCGACGGAGGGTGGAGCGGAGGAGGAGCAGATGAGTGTGTAGTGGCTGGGTCTTCCTTCGTCTTTGTCTTCGTCTAACGGAGTGGGAGAGAAGAGCGAGACAGAGTGAGAGAGAGGGCGAGATGAGCGAGAGGGAAGAGAGAGACCGAGTGAGAGAGATAGGGTAGTGTCTGGACTCTTCCAATTGCACCTCTATTATGAGTAATTTGGGAAAAAATTAAAAACAGCGCCTATTTTTTTCACTTGGAGCGCCAAAATTTTAACAACTTGCGCGACGCATTGGTTTGTGTGTTCCGCAAGGTAATTTTTTTTTAAAAAATATATTATAAATTTACTGAAAATTTAACTTTATTCCCTTCAAATTTAATTTTTTTTACATAAAACTCACAATAATATATTTTTCTAACAAAAATCTGATCCAAACTACAATAATAAATTTAAAGCTACTTAATAAATAAATATATATATATATATATACCATTTAATTTCTTAAGTGTTATACATACAAAATAAATAAATTTAAAACTACTTAATAAATATATATACCATTCAACTTGATGGGATACGCATTCTACTAAACTAGTTTCAAAGATCCAACCGTCAAACTTATCTGTATAAACTTCGAGATCGCATACGCCCAAAATCGTAAAAAACAAACATTCAAAGATCAAGTAAATGGACAAAACTTTTCGACGGTTATAAACGAAAAATCACGATCTAACAGTTATTTTCTCTCCGATTTTGATGATTTTTTATAGCTACACTCTTTAAACCTATATGAATACAATGAACTAATTCAATCGTCAATTTAAAACATTTACACAAGTGCATACCACAAAATCTTATGTTATACTTGATGAAAGTATTAATAAACTCCAAGTGTTAGTGAATCTATCGTTTTGATGGGAAACACATTGTACGAAACTAATTTCCACGATCCAACCGTCAAACCTGTTTTTATATAATTCGAGATCGCATAGGCTAAAAATCGCAAAAAACAAACATTTAGAGATCAAGTAACGGGACAAAACTTTTCGATGGTTTATAAACGAAAAATCACGATTTAACGGTAGTTTTAACTCCGATTTTGATGATTTTTTACAGTTACACTCCTTGATCCTATATGAATACAATGAACTAATTCGATCATCAATATAAAACATTTACACAAGTGGATACCACAAATCTTATGTTATAGTTAATGAAAGTATAAATAAACTCTAAGTGTTAGTGAATCTATTGTTTTGATGAGATACACATTGTACAAAACTATTTTCAACGATCCAACCGTCAAACTTGTTTGTATATGCTTCGAGATCGCATACGCCAAAAATCGCAAAAAACAAACATTCAGAGATCAAGTAACGGGACAAAACTTTTCGACGGTTATAAACGAAAAATCACGATTTAACGGTTATTTTAACTCCGATTTTGATGATTTTTTATAGCTACACTCCTTGATCCTATATGAATACAATGAACTAATTTGATTGTCAATTTAAAATATTTACACTAGTGGATATCACAAAATCTTATGTTATACTTAATGAAAGTATAAATAAACTCCAAGTGTTAGTGAATCTATTGTTTTGATGGGATACCGCATTGTACAAAACTAGTTTCAACGATCCAACCGTCAAACTTGTTTATACATGCTTCGAGATCGTATACGCCAAAAATTGCAAAAAACAAACGTTCAGATATCAAGTAACGGGACAAACCTTTTCGACGGCGATAAACGAAAAATCACTATTTAACAGTTATTTTAACTCCGATTTTGATGATTTTTTACAGCTACACTCCTTAACCTTATATGAATACAATGAACTAATTCGATCGTCAATTTAAAACATTTACACAAGTGGATACAACAAAAGAAAAAGACAATGCAAGAACCCCAAAAGAAAAGCAAAAGGCCCAAAAATAAAAAAAATAAAAAAAATAAAAAAAACTTTGCCCAAAAACATTTACCTACGTCGCGCAAAGCCTTTGTTTTTTTTTTTTTTTTTTTTAAATATGTATTTCCCTTTTGCTTATGAACTAATTCGATCAACGAATTAAAACATTTACAAAAGTGAATACCACAAAATTTTATGTTATACTTATTGAAAGTATAAATAAACTCTAAGTTGTTAGTGAATCTATTGTTTTGATGGGAAACGCATTGTATGAAATTAGTTTCAACGATCCAACCGTCAAACTTGTTTGTACATGTTTCGAGATCGCATACGACAAAAATTGCAAAAAAAAAACATTCAGATATCAAGTAACGGGACAAACCTTTTTGACGGCGATAAATGAAAAATCACGATTTAACGGTTATTTTAACTCCGATTTTGATGATTTTTTACAGCTACATTCGTTAACCCTATATGAATACAATGAATTAATTCGATCGTCAATTTAAAACATTTACACAAGTGGATACAACAAAAGAAAAAGGCAATGCAAGAACCCCAAAAGAAAAGCAAAAGGAAAAAAAAAAAAAAAAAACACTTTGCGCGACGTAGGTACCCCTACGTCGCGGAAAACAGCTTTGCGCGACGTATGTCTTTGTCGCGTGAAGCTGTTTTGCGCTACGCAGGGGTACCTACTTCGCGCAAAACATCTTTGCGCGACGTTTATGCACCAGCGTCGTGCAAAATTAGGAAAAAAGTGGTAAAGCATCTTGATTTGGCGCCAAAACTTTGCGCGACGAAGCCTGGCGTCGCGCAAAGCTGTTTTGAGCTACGTAGGTTTACCTTCGTCGCGCAAAACTGTTTTGCGCGACGCCAGGCTTCGTCACGCAAAGTGTCGTTGCGCAAAGGCAGTTTGCGTGACGGTTTCTATGTAGCGTCGCGCAAACATACTTTGCGCGACGAAATTTGCTACGTCGCGCAAGTTGCCGTCGCACAAACATGTTTTTGTACTAGTAAGCAAACGTTTCTAGTGGTGCACTCTTTTCTCTTAGCAAAATATGTGCATGACTTTGAACTACACTTTGTAAACCGTATAATTTGGTTGTTGATAATTGAATTATTATTTAATTGTAATTAACGTTCTTATTTCATATTGATGATACATCGCATGATTTACAAATTTGGTCTAAAAAATTGATTATTAGCATTATCCTTTTACATATAAATCTATCTTAGCCTTAGTGCACTGCAATATTTGATGCAAACCATAATTACTCACAAGAGAATATTAATTAAACTTCAATTCTTCTATTTTTTATAGTATAGTTGGGGTAAAAAATAATAATTAGTAAGTGAAAATATGAGATCGTTAGGTCAATAGCATCCCTTGCCCACACCTTGGCTCCGCTAGTGATTAGGAGGGATTTGCAATGCACTCTATAAGTACTACAAATACATACATGTTCCTTACTTTATTTTATGGTTTGATTTGCAAATTTCTCTCACATTTCATTATCATTCCTTACTAAATTGGACTCAATACCTTGAGATTGGGAAATTCCTAATCCAAACTTAGCTTAAAAATTATTGTTAGCACTCCAAAACAGTCATTATTCACTCCTTTTATGTGCATTTTTTCCCTTACATTTGTACATAATTTGCAAATTATTTTTCTAGTGTGTTATTAACAACTCATTTCTTTCACCATATTAAAGACTACTAGACTTTTAAAGGTACACTTTCCATATCATTATTAGGAGATTAAAATAAAGGAAAACTAATAAAAATGGTTTGAAAACTTTGAGTTTTAATCAAAATGACAAAAATGTGTTGTAAGTGAATAGTACCAGGAGTGACTTTTTAGAGTAAAAATGTCATTTTTCGTTAAAGTGAACAGTACTAGAAGTATTTCGTTAAAACTCTTAAATAAAGGAAAACTAGATTGTAATTATTGGATCACATTGCAAAACGTGTAGTTTCCAAGTCCCATTGTTGCTAGCAGATAGGGTGTACCTTCCATATTAATCTTTTCAAGGGAGCTAGATTGTAATTATTGGACCTTCCCTGTGGAGTCCACAATACAAAATGAAAAGTACACCCTCAATTTAAGACATGGGTTAACGGCTTTTAATCGTCACTTGATTGAGTTGTTTGTAAAGAACGTATGATCTGAAGGTTCAAATTAGTTTGCAATTTCCACATTACCATCACTTTATGACTTCGTTACTTTTCAGGTATCAGTCAGCACATCTCGATTCGGTGTCCATGTGGATATTATGGATTGGGTTTTGGTTAGTAGATAACATTATAACATGCATATACTAGTGCAAATGCTAACAGGAAGATCTGAGTTCCATACCTAGAAATACATTTAAATAATGTACATTATCAAATGTCCAAAATAAAAATTCTAATTAATCACACGTTTGAAAGGAGCAGATTAGCTTGTTTACCTACAAGTACATTAGCGTACTTTTTTCATGTCTTGCTTAGCTTGGGTCTGCGATTAAATGAGGCAAATTAAGGAGCAGATTAGGTTGTTCACTGACTTTTGTATGTACATATTATTCGTGCTAATTACTAGTCATGTACGTATAAATTTATGTCGTGCAAGAACATTGACAAAACGAGGCAAATTTATTTATACAAGAGATCCAATTACAACAAACCCTAGCCGTAAGTAGATGATATACGTTCGTACGTAGAAGGAAAATAACCAAATCTTGAAAAGCTTACCACACTACACTTTTTTTAGATTCTTCATTGACAACTAAATGCATGAAAAAGGTGATGATCAGAATCTACTTATATCGACCAAAAAGATAAGAAGCATCATTGAGATTGATGTGGGTATAACTTCTTATTAAGCCAAAGAAGAGATGCTTATTAATCTCACTATTTCTTGTTCTTCTTTTGATGATCACAATCTAGCAGCTCCTCTAGCAACTTATCATCCAAGTACTCTAACTCAAGAACTTCATCTTGCCCACCACGAGCTCGCCCCTGCATAGCCATTGATGACGAAGAAGATGAAAAATTAGCCGATGCCGATGAAGATGAAGAGCCACCACTTGCCGAAGGGTACTCATTAGGAAAGTTCAAAATGGCTAAGCCACCCCTCATGGCATAAGCCGCTCTATCATAAGCTCTAGCTGCCTCTTCAGCTGTGTTAAAAGTCCCAAGCCAAACACGCGCGCCGTGCCTATTTGAGTCGCGAATCTCCGCTGCGTACTTGCCCCATGGCCGCTTCCGCACACCCCGGTATCGAACTTCTCCGGCATCCTTCTCTTCCATGTCCTTCGCTTTGGAGTCCATATGTATGCAGTTTGCATGGCCAAACTAAGGATTGTGGAATTAGCATTTATATGAAGTTAAAAAGCACAATTAGGCTGTGGTGTTTGAAACTCAGGGGACCCCATTTTATCCACGTGTCAAAGAATATGGCTGAGAAATTGTTCCCACGTGCTTGAGAGAAGCTTCCACAATGACCATACATATTATACAATATAGTGCATGAATCCAATGTATCCGGATGGTCAATGTGATGGCTTTCAGGTCAAGACGAAGCCCTTTTCAGTATTCTCTTACTTTTTGGCCTTGTTTGTGGATGTTTGATTCGAATAGCTTAATAATGTGATTTGGACAATAAAAGGGCAAAGGGCAAAGGCAAAGAGCAAATCTAGCTCTGTAAATTTAACCCCACAAAGAACAAAAATATAGTTTTCTAGACAGCCTATATGGTGCCTCACCGTCACACGTATGAAACATTTAGCACATGTGTGTGAGTGTGAGTGGTGTCAGAATGAGCTATGCGGCTTAGGTACCACTTGGGTATCATTGTGTCATGTTCCACCACCACTGAAAGGCACTAAAGAGACGTTCTGGAAAGAATATGTACGGTCACACAATAGATACAAAGATTTTCTCTTCTGTTATTCTTTAGTTTTGTAAGTAGAAGCCGCAGGTTTAAAACAACGCCTTCTCTTAGCGTTACGACTAGATATCAATTTTGTTTAGGTGGTAGGAGATCACAGCTCCTTGTCGACGGTAAGGAAACTTCTTTGGAGAGTTTAAGCCCTAGTTTGGGAGTGAGGTGCTTAAAAAAAAAGCACCCATGAAAAAAAGTTGTGAGGGTTTTAGGTGTTTGGTAAACTGAAAAAAAAATGGCTTATTTTGGAAACTGCTGTGAGAATTAGCTGAAATCAAAGGAAAAAGCTGAAGCTGCTATTTGCAGCTTTGGAAAACTGGTTTTTTTTCAAAGCACACGGAGCTACAGTGCTCCTTTAATAAAAAGACCCACTATCAGACTGTTTTTTTTTTTTCAAAAGCACTTTTACAAAAAAGTTTACCAAACACTCTGCTGATTTATTTCACAGCCGCTTATTCTCACAGCACAACCGCTTATTCTCACAACAGCTTTTTTTCAAAGTACAGCAATACCAAACCAGCTCTACCACTGAAGATGTCATTTACCTTGGGAGCAAATTCTCACAAATATCATTCACACGTATCTTTCAGGAAGCCAACATGACAGCAAATGATGACAACAAATGGATGGACAGAATTGAAACATGAATATAATCAAAATTGTATGTTGCTTTAACAATTTCATTGTTCAATTGAAAGATACATGCCCTATGACAATATATGTCTGTAAAGATCCCTAGAAGAACATCGTTGTAATTTCAGCTTGTTCAATAAATGTTTGTTGTAGTACTTCTCCTTGCATAATTTTAAGAAAATGGCGTTGGCTATTTTTAGTGTGAAAATTAGTACCATATGGCATTCAACTCAAAATCAAGGTTTTTTTTTAGCTAAAATGGTCCTTAAGATTGTCACAACTCCTCACTTTGGTCATTGAGATCTAAAATCGATAGAAGTGGCCCTTGAGATTGTTCACGATCAATCATTTTGGTCATTCTATGAACAATCTCCATTAAATCGAAGAAACCAGTAGTTCAAGTGGAGGGGTTGATTTGATAAAAGTACTCAATTTAATGGAAAATTTCCACGACTAATCAAAATGATTGATGTTGGACAATCTTAATGACCACTTGTATCGATTTAAATCTCAAGAACAATCGTTGACAGTGTAAGCATTCTAATGTTTGGCATAGATTTTTAAAGTAAAAAAAGTTCATTTATAGTACATGAAAATCACTTTAGACTAAAATCTTGTGTAACATTTCAAAGTCAGTTTAGTCCCTTGACTAAATGTTCACGTCAGCATACATTTAATCACCTCATATGTAATTATATTTTGATGTTTTGTTTCTCTTTTTTTGCCTAATTGTGGATTACATTTAATCCTAATTTTCATTTTATTCATCATAATACATATTTTGTTGTAGACATTTAGGTAAATTAATATTTTTATATAATATATTCCTATACACTTTGTGTTTTTCATTTAGTTACATTCATTCATTTAATATATTTTGGTATATCCATTTTGATACAAAAATTTAGGTACACTAATTTAATATGTTACATTTCGGTTCATACATTACATTAATTTAGTATAGTTATTTCAGCATAGACATTTAGGTACATTCATTTATTTAATATATTTTGGTATATCAATTTCGGTACAGATATTTAGGTACACTATTTCAATGTAATACATTTCAGTACAAACTTTTAGGTACATATTTTCATATGCTTAGCTACACTTATGTATGTACATATTTTTATCATGTGTCACTATGTTTTCTCATTTAGGTACATTTATAAAGTTATAATTGGAGGAAGTTAAAAAAAAAAAAATAAGGATATGGAATAAAATACATATTAAATATCAAAACAAAAATAAAGAATATGGAATTTGTTTAAGTACGTACACATTAAAGGACTAGAACTAATATGTAATTCAATAGGAAGTTTTAATTAAATTATAATTTTTTTTTTCAAAGATTAAAGTTCAAAAGCCCTTTTACAATTGCTTTTAGATATCCACTTACGGTTTAGTGGTATTCCTTTTCACTTTTAAATAATAGGTCTTAGGTTTAATTCTAGCCAAAGACGAAGTTGAACCATATTATAATGGTAAGTCCATTGTAAAGCTTAGCCCCACTTCACCTTCTTAGTGTAGATACTATCGTTTGTTAAAAAGATGGAAAAAAAATTGCTTTTGAATTCTAATTAAGAGTTTTTCCAGTTTAAAAGCATATGGAGTTTTAATTAAAAAAAATTAGTGTGCTTCTCACGATCGAAAGTGTTGTTGAATGCACTTTTTTTCTTTTTTATTTTATTTTTAAAGATCCCTACCATCTCCTATTTTTTATGCTACCCTACATTCTTGACATTCTTGTTATTATCTTCCGTTGTAAAAGTTATATATTGTTTCATATGGTCACAATGTGCATTTTTCGCCATTGAATGCAGCCCTAATTTTGTTTTCTTCAAAATGGAATTCTTTGTCAATACTAGTGTTCTTCGCGATCACTTTGTTAACGGAATTGACAAATGAAGTTAAGATTTCATCATAAAATCAATTAACAATATAAAAAGTGATTCAATTCCTAATCAGTTTTTAAAAACTTTCATAATTTTCCATTGTAAATGGACCTAGATGTACACCTTTCATATTAAAATGTTGCTGGTGCCACCATCATTGATTCAATACAAAAGTCTTCCCAATTCCAATTCTTTCTCTGGGATTTGATTCTTCCTCAGTGTAGCATCAGAATTTTTGCCCAAGTACGTACCACTCAGGGGAGTGAGAAAAGAACAAACCAAAACCATACAAAGATAAGCATCTTCTCGATCGTACTTGCCACATAAATAATATATCTTGTTCGTAGCAACATTGATGATACAATGCTTGTGACTCCTAAGGACCTTCTACCATATCAAAAATAAAAAGAAAAAAGGAAGAAAAAAAAGCAAAAAGAAAAAAGATTGGGAGAATATATTGCAAGTGCGCGAAACAAAATGAGTCCATATAATTAGTCGGGTCATGCACAGTGTGAAGAAGACTCCTTCGAGAAGTGGCTGCTCAAAAGCAGACACAGGCCGCCCTTTGTTTGATTTCAAACAAGGTAAAGAGGCAATTTGCCTTTGATTAAATTGATGTTTCTGAATTCGCTTGTGCCTTCTTGTTTCTCCATTAGTTTGTATGTCAGATTTTTCTGGGTATTGATATATTTCCTAAACTGACCAGGTACGCTAAAACAAGAAAATAAGCGTTTAAAATGTGTTTTAGGGAGCAAGAAAATGTTCATAAATACATGACTGCATCAAAATCATACTTGTTCTTGATCAAAAGTGTCATCGTGCAACGATTATGTTATTTTTCATTTCGATAGACGTATTTCTGTATAGGTAATGGTGACATACGTAAGTTTACATCAATTGTAGTGTCATTATCATCTCAATATGTGATGTCTTGAATTTTTGTTTTTATAATTTTGTGATTTAGTACTGTCTTTTACCTGTGACTATGTGAGGTTTTTAAGAAGTTTTTTGTTACGCTGTCGTACTGGCATGTAGTATTACAAGAAAATAGACAATACAAAATGAAGTGGAGTTGGCTCATGTGCGGGATTGGAAAAATCACCAGATCGAAAGTGATCCTTCAGTGTGAGCTTGTTTCTCTTCTAGCTCTTTTTCCTCTTTGGCAATTGCATGGACCCCCAGGCCTTCAACCTGATTGACTAGCATGGGCCTGAAGCCCCAGCCTGCTTCCCAAGGAAGCCCACAGCTTTCCTGGGTTTTGTCCCTGTGAACCCGGCCTGCATGGCCAGCATCAATAGGTTGTTGGGCTTTCCTTTGTGTCCCGGCCCGCATGCCACAACCCATTGGACTCGGCTCCAGCCTCGACTAGGCCCCATGCGACCCAAACCTGCAAGCTAGCTATCGCTGGGCTTTTCTCCCACGCAAAACCATAGGTCATCACTATGCTAGGCCTTGACCCATGCCCCCCCCCTTTTGGCCCAGACCTGAAACCCAGTTGCGCTGGGGTTTCTCCCACTCCCGTAGGCCTTTTGGCATGCCCCTGTCACTGGACCCGTGATCTGCAGTCACCTCATGGGCTGCATACTGCAGCCAACTCGTGCCCCTTACTTACGGCACCCAAGCCCAATGTTATTGGGCT
Source organism: Malus fusca (assembly GCA_035220775.1). Taxonomy (NCBI): domain Eukaryota; kingdom Viridiplantae; phylum Streptophyta; class Magnoliopsida; order Rosales; family Rosaceae; genus Malus; species Malus fusca. The sequence goes on along the minus strand of CM069074.1, from coordinate 18,708,992 downwards.
ATGGCTTTTTGAATCCAATGCTAATTTTTGCCATTTTAAATAATTTTAATCCGAATGTCATAATTATTTTTGCTTCTACGATCGACCTCGAATGGTCCCGATCTATTGAATTAATTAAAATTGACCAGTAATCAATGAATCTGATAATGAATCCAAAATTATTGACCTGAAAATCACTTTTGGACATTAACGATTCAATAATTTATTTTTATACTTTGAACCGTTGACATACTTTTGTAGTAACAAAGCTCTCACACTTGAGTTCCCGAAGAAACTCAAATCCACTACATTTAGTTGTATATTGCATTTTGTGTTCTTGCAAGAACCTCTCTTTTATGAACTAAACGTTCATAAACTAAATTGAACTTGTAGTTTCAAATTTAGTGCCTTTGAAACCCGAAGTTTTCATAAAACAATACACCTATGAAAACCCGACTTCTTTTCATGAAACCCGACGTCATGTCATGAAAACCATGTCTTAGAACTTGAATGTTCTAACTTTGATGCTTATGGATGATTCATTCCCATAGCACCAATCACAAACTTGTTCCCTCCAAATTTGGTGGATTGTCAAACTATCACAAGTTCGATTTTCCTGATTTGGACGTTTCTAATAGAAAACACTTTATGTGGGGTACAAGACGTGAATCTCCACTTGACTATCAAGAAGCTGAAAAACTATTGACGCCAACAATGGCATGGGAGATTTGAATAAGCCTCCACCATGATCTTCATTCGAAGACTTATGCCTGAAGCATTACCAACAAAAGTACCTCATAAATGAGGATTCCATGGTTCTTTGCCTCGCTTTTACGGACCGTCTAATCATGAAAGACATTGCCTGAAGCACACCATGATTACGTCCAAGAATGAGTACAATTCTGAAGTTTATAAATCCAATCGAATTTTGACTAGAGAATACTTTTCTTGTCATTCTCTAACTTGCTCCTGAAGCAACAAGTGTAGAAAGCGGAAGTTTACCAAATTCTCAGATCTGATTACTACCACAAACATATGGTAGAATCAAGGCCTGCCAAGGTGTGGCATCATGCCTGAAGCGTGATCCTTGGCACCTAAGACCTAAAACTTCAAGAATAAGGGATAGTATTCCCAAACCTTAACCCTGCAGAATCTACTTCCGTCTTGATGTAATAGATCATTGGTTATGCACATGTTCATGCCACTACCAATGTTGTTAAGGAGTACAATTTCTAGTAGTCAATATGTGAGACTAATTTTGCTCCACCAAACACCGTTGGAAGAGTAGAATTTTGACATGGATGACCTTGTTGGTCGAATCCCCTTAGTAAACTGATAGGAGCATATTTATGCGACTTAGTTAGCTTGTTCTTGTGCATTTATGTTGTATTTCCTTAGTTATTTTAGTGTTTAAAGTTATTTTTGTGTGTTTTCAGACTCTAAGTACAAAGTATGCAAGATGATGCATTTTGGAGGCCTTTGGAGCAGTTTCGGGCTTGGAATGGATAGCAAATGCATGGGCCAAAGTGGATGGACGAATTTGAGAACTAATGAGGCCAAGAATGTGAAGAATTATGGTCCAAAAGATGAAGAACTCAGCCCAAAAATCTGTCTTCACCTTCCTTGCCGTGATAACCACATAGAATTCCCTTTGGATTCCCATGCCATGCTTGATCACTCTTGTCCCCTACATAATTTCTGATTTCATGCTTTAATTCATCTAATTATAACACTCAATTGCTGCATACATCTTGTTCCCTTCACCCATCAGATTTCACACAACTTTCACAACAATTCCATGCACCAATTGATGCTAAATCAGCCACATTTGGAATCCAATGCCTTGTGCAACACATGTTGCTGCAACTTTGACTAAATTCTGAAACATTTCACCTCCCCTTTTCATTTCCATGCAATGAACACAATCATTCATGCTCCCTAGCTGAATTACCACTCCATTTTACCCTCCATACTTTGCATCATTGCTCCATTTTCATCCTTGGACCATTGCACATCACAATTCACCCTCCTTGCTGTGCATTTCCCCACTGCCTAATCTGATTCCCTAGGGTTGTTGGAGCCTATATATAGATGTTTACACCCCTTGGCAAAGGGTTGACACTCCCATATTCACCATTCATCACAGAAATTCGTCCATACTCACCCTAGGCAGCAAAACACCCCAAAAACACCAAAACTGCCCATAAAACATCACAGCCACTCCACCTTCTTCCATCCTCTTTGCCGAAGTTATCCACCACCCTTCCACCACCAAACACTCCTCCACACTCACCATAAACCTTACCATACCATTCCCCATCCATTCTACACTATAGAACTACCCAAAAACCTGTCCACAAACCAATCTGCCACAAGCAAGGGAAGGAGGAATCTTGGATGCACTTGCTGCAAAGTTGGAGCATTTTAGGTGTTTTCTTTCTTTGGATTTTAATGTCTAATTCATGTAATCTTTGTATTGCTTTAAGTATGATTGGCTAATTTCGTTTTGGCTAAGGGTGGATTCAAAACCATGATTATATATGTGAAATAAGTTAATTACTTTCAGTTATCGTTGTATAAGTCGTGAATACAATTTGCTTAACCGTTTGATTTAGAACTTATTCTTGTATGTTGGTTGAGAGTGCACGCTTAATTTGCATGCTTGAATTTGATGCTAGGATATAAGTTTGTTTCACCTAATCGTTATGAATTTATGTTCGTAAGTAGTGAAGGTCGCTAGTCACGATCGTGTTAAGTAGATTCCTGGCAAGAGTATCATGCTTTTCATGGTTACGAATGCCTTGTCGATGCTTATGATTTCCAAAGAACGTAATGATTCTAACTTGTGTCTTTATCATGCTGTTCATATAAAGAACTTGTTAGGAATAATTTATTTGCGATGCATATTCATCCAATTCAATGATTCCAGGGAAATCTGAAGGTTAATTTAAGCGGATCTAATTAACTTGGAGTGTCGAGATTCATAACTTATTAAATTGATAACTGAAAATTGATTTAGGTTGCATATATTTCATGTGTGGAGAAGAACCCCTTAGCCATTCCATCATCCATTGATTATTCATAACCTTGCGTTACAATCTGTTTCTATTACAATCTGTTTTCCTTGCAATCTGTCCATTTAGTTCATTTTCGTCCAAATCAATTCCCATTTATTTTGAAGTCCTAGATTAGTTAGAAAGTGTGTTGATTTATGTTTTTAAGTGTTTTGATACAAGTTAAAACCCAAATTCGTCCAAATTGGTGCTTTGTGTTCAAAACTGCCCAGAAAGTGTTTTTAAGGCAGTTTTGAGTCTTTTAGTTGCTGTTTTGAGTTATTGGTTTGTTTTAGTATTTTAAACGTGAGTTTTGCATTCTTTGAGTCTACTCTAGTGTTTTAAACTTTGTTTTTACATCTCTAAGTCAGTTTTCAAGTGTTTAGCAATCCCTCCTAATCCCCGGTTTAGAACGATCCCTACTTACATACTTTGCTACAATTGATAAAAAGAGGGTTTAAATTTGTGTGCTTATATATTTCACATCATAAACCATATACTTTGTGAACATTTTTCTATGTTCTTGGATTCAAGTTTGGTGTATATTTTACTTATGGATAATCTTAATGATATTGTCCTCAAACATGAGTTAATTGAATCATGTTTCTTAATACATGTGACCGATTAATTTGAACATGTGATTAGGTAGGAATGTGGGGAAGTTAGTTGTCTGGATGAATGCGATACTACGCACACTAACTTTACACCCAAATCACGTCTCTAACAATGACTTCAGGTCTATCCAACCTGATTAAGAGCATTGGCACGCTCCTCGTTGTATGAATGGTACTGCATCAGCATTTAAGGGACCTTAAATTCTCCTTGTCGTTGAGTTTTTAAGGATATTCGAGATGACAATGATCATAAATGAAACCACTGAAGAAAATAGAGTGAAATATCTTTGCACCACCTCCAAGAATGAGCCTGAAGCTTCGATTTGGGGCCAATGGTAGGGGTGGGTTCAAAAAACCGAAAACCGAAAACCAAAAAAAAACCGGACAGAGATCGAAAAAAACTGAACCGAAACTGCCAAACCAAATCTGGTTGGTTCGGTTTCGGTTTCTAAGGTTCGAAAACCAAATCGAACCAAAATATATTTTAATAATAAAAAACACAAAAAAAATGTAGCTAAGGGGTTTCGAACCCATTCCCGCTTGGTTGAGTGTCTTTCCCTTAAACCATTTTGACAACAAGTTTTTTCTTGCTAATACCATTATGAGTAGCAGATTTAAAACACTAGATCATAATTGTTTAATAGGTTATCAATTCCCATCTTTCATCCCAATCCCAAATTTTCTTTAACCCTAGCCGCTTCGTACCCAATTCCTATCTTTCATCATCCTCTTCTCTCTCTTTTCCTCTCTCTCTTTCTCTCTCTCTCTCTCTCTCTCTCCCTCTCTCTCTTTCTCCCTCCAACCAAATACAACCAAAACCCATAAATCCCACCTCAGAAATCAAGCTCGCCCACTTCCCTAACCTCCAATTCCCACCCCCACCCCCTCAATTTTCGAGTCAAATCGGCGGAACTCACTTGCCGAAGTAAGTGCTCCGGTGCTATCTATCACTATGTCTCTTCCCTTGCATCTACGATACCTATGTTTTTTTTTTTCTTGTTGGTCTAGTCAAATTAGTAAATTTATGTGATCTATTAGCTTGAAATGTTGAAGCGATGTTATACAATAGGCATGTAAGGATTTGGTTTGGTGCACATTTAATTGTTATGGCTGGTGTGTAAAATGTAAATTCTTCATGTTTCAATATTTACTCATGAAGAACCGATTGAGACCATCTTTTGGTGTGGAGTAATCTGTTAATGTCAATTAATTGTAGGTTTATCTTATGTTGGTGATTTTTATATTGGTTGCTGTCGTGATATTGGACATGTGTTTTTGTTGACGCTGAGCACGCTCTTGATCCTACATTGGCTCAATCGATCGGGGTGAACACTAAGAATCTACTTTCACAACCTGATTCTGGTGAGCAAGCCCTAAGTCTTACAGAGACTCTAATATCCAAATTAAAAAAAAAAAAAAAAAACAATTTTCATGAAAAAATTGAACCGGACTGAAACTGAACCGAAAAAAAAATCAAAACTGAAAAAAACTGAAGAAAAACCAAACAGAACAGTAATTTCAGTTTGGCTTCTGGTTTCGGCCAAAAACTGAACCGAACGGAACCGAACCCACCCCTAGCCAATGGGTTGTCTCCCAACTGGGAACACACCACATGTGGCTGGCCTGGAGCTTGGTGATTGAGTAGTTTACTTGTTTTGGCATGACCATTTGGGACACTTAGGTCGAACAATGATGCTACAATGCATCTCCTTACCCAAAGTAAGGATCTTGTGCCTACAAGCACACTTTTCCAAGTATGCTCATTAGGGAAATTGATTTTCTAAATCATCCCTTGCAAAGATACGAAATGACTCTCTTTTCATAGTGGATTCAAGGGAATATATGTAGACTAATCCAACCAAAATGCGGAACATATAAATACTTATGGTTTTGGTTGATGAATCGACAAACTGGTCACATGTTTGTCCACACACATTGCTGCTAAACCTCATGGCCAATTAAGGGTTCACCACCCTACTTATCCCTTAAGGTCTGGGAGACTGGATAATGCCGGAGAGTTTATATCGACGGTTTTTTGATAAAGTATTGCATGTATTTTGGGTTTATAATTGAACATCAAATTCTCATGTTCACCCCAAATATCCTCACTTAGCGATCATAAAGCGCAATTTAAATGATCGCCCGGATTTTGGTGAACGTACCAAGTTTTCAGTTTCTGCCTAGGGCTATGCAATCTTGTATGCAGCTATGTTGGTCCGCCTTGAGGCCTATTGCCACCCAACCTATATGACGTTACAATTAGTTACTGGGTACGAACTTGACGATTTTCGTATTTACACATTTGGGTGTGCATTCCATGTGCCAAGTTGTGCCGCCGCAACATACCAATATAGGTCCTCCAAGAAGGATGTGTATCTTTTGTCGATCATGATTCTCCTTCACACTAGCTCTCTTCGAGCCCTTGCAAGCGATCTCTTTACCGCTCATTTGCGGGTTGTCACTTTAATGAGACAGTTTTCCCGCCGTTAGGAGAAGATAAGAACGTCAACGTTCCTGGAGAACTGCGTGAATTTGCATGGACGTTGCCCACTATGTCTCATCTCAATCCTCGTACCGCACAAGTGTGATAAGCAAGTGCGATGAATTCTAGCTTTCAGAATGTTACCCCAGACGCATTCCTCTGATCTAGCTAAAGTGACGAGATCATATACCAGCTGCAAACATGTCTGCAAGGATATACGTACTTAACAGACGTTGAGTCAACATCCCTAAAGGGTGTGTCGCCCTTGTTGGACGGTTCGGTACATCGGCGGATAGCCAATCAATTTGTCTTAGCCTGAAACATGACAGATCACTCGATTTGTAGGATGCACTTCCCTAGAAGAGGAAGGCACAACACAAAATGAATCTATACTTGATCGTTGTATCAAATCATTTCCATATCATGAGATTAATCTGGATTTCTCCCGAGACTTAAAGTTCTTGGTCCAGTATACTAGTTTGGATGGGCTAAATGGAATTGAAATGAGATTATCATCGATGATTTTTTCACTTATATGGTAGCTACTGACATATATGAAAAGCGACGATATCGAACCGTGTTCCGTTGATTAAGTGACAACGTAGAACTGATTGGACAACCGAAATTACAATCCAGGTCAAATTCCTTACCAAAGTGTGTATTGGACCTGTCGTTCCTACACTGCCCAAGGTAACCCTATTGTGTTACAAGTGGGAAAAGAAGAGTTATGAGATGAATGAAATAAGTGCGATATGATGCACGCCTTACGACGAAAGGTTTCTCTCAAACGTCCTGTGATTAATAGCAGCATTATGAAATGTGGTTAGTGTTTTCTCCATGGGGATATAGATACAGAGATTTACATGTAAGTTCTCAAAGAATTACATGGACTGTTTCAAATAGTTCCAAAACCACGGAACACCCTCTTAACTCGTTTTGAGGTGTTCACTTATGGATTGAAAAATCCGACGGATGTGGTATACCCGTCTACGTGATTATTTGATCAGCCAGGGATATGAATTATGCCCTTGCGTGTTAAATTATGAAGTCTTATTCTGAATTGCTAGAGTTACAATTTATGTCATTGACACGAATCTCACTAAGACTCCGAAAGAGCTTGAGAAAACTGCCTCGCACCTAAAAACGGAATTTGAGATGAAGGATCTTGGGAAAACTCGTTTATGCCTTGACCTGAAGTTCAAGCGTTGTTCTGACGGTATTTTGGTCTACCGGTTGAACTACACCCCGAATGTGTTACTTTTGAGTATACCTTTGATTGTCCATACGTTATATGCAAATGAGACCCTTGAAGAGGTTATGGAATCTGAAATTTCATATCTAAAGTTCAACTTTGCGCTTCGTTGTACTTAGCTCATTGTATTTAGACAGGACATCTCATTCACTGTTGATCTTGGAAAAGATGCAGCACTGCGCTGACACGCATCCACTGAATTGGTATTAAAGACGTACCCTGAAGGTACTACGAGGGCAAATCCCAACGCATCTCGAGCGGATCCAACCTCCCTGATCCTCGGAATGATGTTTGCCTTGTTTGTTATGCTGACGCTGGTTACTTATCAAACCCGCACAAGGCAAAATCCTTAATGGTTATGTCTTTACCGTTAGGGATATCGCAATATCTTGGAGGTCCACGATATGACCTTAGTTTTGAAATCTTCGAATCGTTCCAAGACTCACCTCACTTCACTACACCATAAATGAGACATGGTTAGGAGTTCTTGTTAAGCATATTCGAAGTACTTGCTGTTTTTTCATCCATCGTTGAGTCCCAATGACGATCCATGAAGATTATGCCACATGTATCCACCCGACCAAGCCATGATACATCAATGAAGTCAACGCCAAGACATATTGCGTTTACATCTACATCAGCAAAGCATCAGGAGATTGAAGTTATGCAAGTCGATCCCAGACAACTTTGCCGACCTCTACACAACGTCACTGCGGAAGTCAACCTTCCAAAAGCTTGTCCGAGGAATTGGTATGCCTAACTATCATATGCAATGCTTGTAGTTCTCATTTGGAAGTTATGTCAAACTTAGGGGGAGTATCTAGAAGTATACTCACTTGATCTTAATGTACTCTTTTTCCCTATGATTAGGAGCATTTTTCCCACTAGGTTTTTGCTACCTAACTAGGTTTTAACGAGGCACCCATCCTGGGCTGATCATACCCTATGAGTTCTTCTACTTGCCTCCAAAAGACATATAGTTTTGACTTAATGCAACTTCTCACTTTTCTCCTTAGATTTGAGACTCACATTTGCTCATTGTGCCAACCACTTCATCAACTATACTTGCTTCATCACTGAAGACCTGATGCGCCATTTACTTGAGTATTTACACACTCAAGGGGGAGTGTTGTAGTCCTATTAGATTAGGAATGTGATTGTGTAAATCCTAGTATATCTTGGAATATCTCTTATATTCCTATTAGGAGTTGATTACCTATTAAGAGCCGTAATCCTAAAGGGTAAGGAATTAACCTTCCCTACTACTATAAATAAAGGCATAATAGGGTGGAATAGAAGACAACCCACAATTACACATCTCTCTCTTCTTCTCTCTATGCCGCACCCTCTCTCTCTATATGGCCTCCATAATTGTTCAGTAAATTATGCCTAAAACACTAATTACTCATTTGAGAATTAATGAAAGTAATCATTCAGTTTCTCAGTTTCAAAAGAAGGTAGTGACTATTTGTTCCTAAAGATTAGGAATACACAGTTGAGTCACTTAGAAGTTTGGATCAAGTGGTATCAAAGCACCAGTTTCGAGATGGTGAAGGTGATTTATGGTAACTCGCATTCGATAAAAAGCTTTGGAAGAAGAATTTATTAGTCCTTTAAAGTCTCAACCCGCTGTCTTAGTTTGGTGATTCGATCACCATCACTAATATGTTGTTCTTCTCTTGCCATTACATCTCTCTTAGTCCTTGGTGTTCGATATGTTATTCGTTAAAGGACTGTAAGTTATTCTTCCAAGGCTTTACGTCATTTGCAAGTTGGGACCATAAAAGACGTACCTTCACCCTCTTAGATTTGGTACTCTGAAGCCACTAGTGTCAAAAATTTGAACCAAAAGCACTTTAACAATTTTATTTAATGGTTAGAACAAAATCCAATATCAAACTACCCAAAAGATTGGCCTAAGCAAACGATTTTCTGATTTTACCCTTACGGCCTTGACATATTTACTGTTGAGAATGAGTCCCACATTGATGAGAGGAGGGACCTTGCATGAGCTTATAAGAGGTTGGGTTACTCCCTATATTGTCAATTGGTTTTATGGTGGAACCTCAACTTTTTTCATTGTATCAGAGCCGGTTGTCCCACGTGTGAAGCCAAACGGCTACACGCGCTCCACGTCACCCCGTTGTGTTGTCCACGTGTTAGGCTTGAAAATTCGCCACACGTGAGGGGGCGTGTTGAGAATGAGTCCCACATTGATGGGAGGAGGGCCACAGGCGCTCCACGTCACCCCATTGTATCTCCAATGCGTTGTATCACATTCAACACAGAAAAATTAAATTGAATCAATAGCATGTAGATCAATTCAAAATAATAAATTAATCACAAAAAAGAATGATTAAAACATAATACTCCTCTTATTGAAGATCAAACTCTCTTTAGCGCAGTGTCAAGAACGTGCTGATAACGTGTTGTAGGCATAATTTACTGAACAATTATGGAGGCCATATAGAGAGAGAGGGTGCAACATAGAGAGAAGAAGAGAGAGAGATGTGTAATTGTGGGTTGTCTTCTATTCCAGCTCATTGTGCCTTTATTTATAGTAGTAGGGAAGGTTAATTCCTTACCCTTTAGGATTACAGCTCTTAATAGGTAATCAACTCTTAATAGGAATATAAGAGATATTCCAAAATATACTAGGATTTACACAATCACATTCCTAATCTAATAGGACTGCAACAATTAGAACATTATTTATGCATTACATTTCAATGCTTAACTACTTAAGGCAGACTTTTTCGACTACTAATATAATTTAACTGTATAACTAACTGATGATTAGGATATGAGCTGACAAAACTTGTATTCTTTGATAGGCTTTCTCCATTTAGTATTTAGTTTGTTAGTTTGCAATGCGATTGCAGCATGGCAAAAGGCTCTAAATAAAGCATTATTCTTAAATTGCATAATTTGTAAAATTAACTAATAATGCACATAGGTTCTTTTTTCTTTCTTGTTGAGAAAATAACAAGAATAATTTCCTACTTATTGTCCTTAAACAAAGTTAGTCAATCTGTTAAATTATACTTCAAACCTATGAAGTTCATCCCAGACCTAGATGCTGAATTTTTATCAACATTTGACTCTGACTGTGCTCAGATGTACTCATGTAACTAACAAATTGAGTCAATAGTTTTCAATAAATTAAACTTGGCTATACATGCTATTCATCACCCACAATATAAATAAAAAGATAATGAAAATGAAGCAAGATTTTCACACCAGAACGAACATGCTCAATTTTTGCCAATTTTCATTTGGACGGTTCAAAGCACGTGTTGACACGTGCACAATATAGTGTTTCATCTCTTTTGTTTTATTTTTAATTTTTTGGTAAATGCCACTGTATAATGTTTTGTGGGGAAATGTAAGGAAAAACTACATAACCTCGTGCAGTCACGTGATTACACTCATATATATATATATATATATATATATATATATATATATATATATACATCCACACACACACACACCAAGTTAATTGTTATCAAATATCAAACAATGTCTGCTTAATTAATATATCTACCAAAAAATATCAGAAATTTTGTACTCGCAAATATACATTAGTGTCCCTTCCATTTGGATATGTGCTTTTGACTATGTTTCAGTACTTAAAGTAAACCAATATATATCAACTAGCAGAGTTTAGATAGAAAGAAAAAACAAGCACGATTTAATGTTGCTATCCCTAGCTTTTAGCCAGTTCCTAATTTCTGTACAAATAAAAACTCACATAGATCTGATCAATGTAGTTCTAAGAAAGTCGTAGGATGGATTGAGTGTAGCCGGACCCCTTAGTTTAAGCACGAAAGTATGAAACCATGAAAGTGTTGAATCACATTGGTTGTTAGAGTCTTCTTTTTTTAATCCATTGCGTTCAAACTCCTCCTCATTCTCCCTTAAATATTCATCGTTTGTTAAAAAAAAAAAATGAAACCATTTGATTTGAACAGTCTGAGTCAACAGACAACCAAGTAGACTTCTCTCGCAGAAAACATCAAGATTTATCACATCTCCTGACGTCTATTACTCACTCTCCAAGAAAACTGTTTTTATCAACAGCTGTTGCCATCTTCCAAGTTCCATTCCATGTGCTCAACTTCTCAATTATGTTCCCAGTTTCATTTTTAATTAATTCGTACAAAATATACATTTTATTATTTTCTGCAGAACTCCATTGCTACTACGTAGGTAGATTTGTTTTTGTTTATTAGAAATATCATAGAATACATTTTACGTATGCTTCATACCAATTCCAATTTCAATTTGCACCATATTTGTTTATACCAACAATATGATCAATTAATCATATCCAAAAGGCCACGCAATATATATGCATGATTAGTAATAAAAAGAAGTCAATATATATTCAGGATACTAAGAACTGCATATTTTAATCGGAAGTCAATGGTCACAAATATGATAAGGTGTTTAGGTAAGAAATGAACTGCATTTCTACAGTATATATTTAATTGGTAGTATACTTAACATTGTTTAATGGTCAAACCTATGCATGCATACTTGCAGACCAAGTTAGACATGGTTGCTTGAACTTTGATGAACTCATTTTAGATAAGTTAAAAGAATTGAAAAACAAAAGACATGAAAGTTGTAATTTATTAAAGGTAATGCTAGGGAGATTAAATTTGCAGATAAATTATGTGTCATTTATAAGAAATAAGCATGTTAATCAACATTTAAGTAATAATTCAATTATCAACTTTCATGTCATTTAATTCCCAAAATTTAGTCTACAAATTTAGTCTCTCTCTAACATTACCCATAATATTTAAGATGACTAGCTATTATACGAGAAACACTCACACACACATGCACATATATATAGTACTTGTAAACTCTGGTATAATTCACACCAATAAATAAATGAGCTAATTTATGGCTACTCTTCTCTTTACCAACTTTTGCTGATTTTTTCGTTTCTTCTTTCAATTTTTTTATTACCTCGGCTTACAGGTTTGCCTGACCTTTTTTATTTGTAGCTTTCTGCTGATATTGTGTTTTATACATTCATACTTTCGTTACGCTTTGTTTATAGGGATATTCCACTTGAAGTCAAAAAATAATTTTGATTTTACAATAAAGTCAATCAACATTTTACATATTTTTTTTTTTGTGGGATTAGACTATGTATCAATCGTCCTACTCAACTTATTTGAAGTCCCTTTGAATCCATGTATCAATCGTCCTACCCAAATACAAACTTTGGAATCTTAATGACACCTTAAAAAATTTGTTCATGCTAATATATATGCAACAGAAACAATATTTTATTGGATTGTATCAAACAAACTACTTGTTCCCTACCCTTGACTACAACTTGCATGTAAGTTTGTAACCATAATTTAATTTCCCTACAAATATGGAATTAAAACACACCCTTCCAAGTTTGTGATGTCGAGGTGCAGGAATGCCTTCAATGGGAGAAATTAGGTACTTAAAAAGAATACTTCAAATTATGTACAAATTGCAAATCTTCTAATCTGACAAGTGACAACCAACAACAAGACACCAATTAATCATAATTATCATATTCTTTTATCAACCTGTTTATTTGTTTGAAACATTTTAACTATGTTTTCGGTTAACAAAATATGTGCACTAACCACATATTTGGCCGTTGATAGAGATTTTTATCATCTGCAAAAGTAGGGATAAAAACATTTAAAAATACTTGCAAGAGAACAAGGTAGTTGTAGTATAAACGGCTCAAGCAATGTCGTTTTCCACAAGGATTGAATGAATAATATGTATTTAAACTAATTCTTGGCTAATTATTTGAAAACAAAGATTGGAAAAAGGTTGATTTTGAATTTAAAAATAATAAAAACGAATTTAATTAAAATGATTAAAGAAATTAGCAAAGTAAAGAAAACAAAGGAAAACGTTTTGAAAACCAAATTGTAAAAGCCTAGGGTTCCGCCATCCTCTTAACAATCCTATGTAGATTTACTAATTACTTATGAATTACCCATGCAACTTTGAAAGTTAGGTTTTTCTAATGCATAATCTACTCGTGGTATTCAAGCTAGAACGTATATCAAACATGCAATCCGTATGTGGTATTTAGATCAAATATAAACATGCATGACTCAATACGCCTTGTGAAAACCCTTTAAAAAACCATGCAACCCCTAAGACGTGGTATTCTCCCTAAGTGAAATTATCAATCACAAGAAGCAATACTCAATCCCCCGGTGGTATTCCGACCGAATTGCATCCAATTAATTATCTAAACATCCTAATGATAGCTAAGCATTAAGTTATAGAGACAGTTTAAACACAATGATTAATAATTCAAAGTATGCATGCATAATATCATAAGCAATTAAATAAAGACTACATATTCATACTAAGGCTCAAGGCATTACCCTAGCAAACGGAAATAAGTTACGAACAACCATAAAACAAAAAGAATTTTATTGAAATAGAAAAAGGATAGAAAACACCTTGAAATACAAATCGTCAAAGCCTAGCTAAGTTCTCCAAAGTGATGCCCCCTTCCATAATCTAATGGCTAAATAGCCTTATTTATACTACTACAAAATTAAACCCTACCTAGAAAATGTATAATACCCTAAAAATTTAAATATATGAATATGTGGTGAAAAATCGAAAATAAATCGATTTATGGTTATGAAAAATTGAATTGAGAACTTTTCTAGTTTTGTTTCCTGAAATTATTATAATTTACGTCGTAAAATTTATCGATAAGTGAAAAAAACGAAAATGCCTTAGTTGGTTTAACGTAATTATACGAGGACGTATTCTATCCTCATATATTTTATCGGATTTCTTGATATAATTGAATAGAGAACGACCCTACGAGCGTGTGGCGACAACCATTCGTGAAACAAAGTTATAACGAAGAAGTTATTAACAATTGAAGTTGAGGGCAAACTAGTCATTTTGCCATTAATTTGGAAGGCTCCAAAAAATCTGGAGCAATGGGAGTGCCACGTGTGTGGCTGTGATGAATAGGGATGGAGAGAAAGGAGAGAGGGGGATTGGGAATTGACCAATCAGGAAGAAGGAAAGGAGGGGACGGGAGAGAAGAAAGAAAATGGGAAACGGGTTAACCCAAATAACCCATTGGACCCCAACCCGTTGCGCCACCATCCTGACAATTTTCCGTTGGTTTTTTGGCAATACAAACCTCGCCACCACCCTCAAATCAATCAGCCCCTTCCCCTCTTCCATTTTCGCCCAAATTTTATTGGGTTTGAGCTTAAATTCGGGCAAAACAGAACCCGTGTGTTAAGAGGGTGCCACGGCGGAAATCCGACGATCGTGAAAGCAATGTTGACCACCACCACCATCAAACCACTACTCCTGAGGCCAGGAACAAAGACCAAACAGTTTTAGGGGCGGTGGTGTTGCCGATTGGTCGAATTGAAGACCACCCAAATTATAGGGATCTGGCGGGTTCGAGGGAAATTGGAGCTTTTCCCGACCAAATTTGGCTTAGTCATAGGTATGAAAAATTCTCCCCTCACTGAGATCTACTTGCCTGTAAAATTTAGTAATTTTTTGAAATAGTTGAATTTTCCAGCAAGTCAGGATGGCCGACCCCCACCTGTAGCGGTGCGTGGCCAGTGGGCCACTGATGCTATTTTACATTAAATTGATATCTTGATCTCAGATTTGACACCCATAGTATGTGATTTGATTATTATGAATCTAGCTTCATTAAGGTGCATTACTTATTATTATTTGAATTGACGATCCGACCGTTGGATAGTCACCAAACTCTAATGCAATATAGAATGTAATATTTGAGGATATTAGAAACTAACGGATTGGAAATCCGACGTACGGATCTTTCCGACTTGGATTTCTAAGTTTGTAAAATAAATTGTTGACCGCCACCTAATCCTAGTAATTGGTGGACATCCGACCATTGGATCGCGATGAGAATTTAGTATATTGTTCCATAAGCATAATGCAGACCTTAGGAAGTTACAGATCCGAAATCTGATGGGCAGATCTTCCGAATCGAATTACGTAGGGTTGTGGACCCTACCGTTGTTTGAGAGTTGACTTTAGGTCAACATGGCTTGTAACGTTCTGAATATTAAATTTAGTACTACGAGATACTAAGTGAAGTCTTGTGGGCCTACATTGGTTAGAGAGTGACTCGAATTTATGTGATATGGTTATTACCTTGATTTCTTACATTAATATCGTTTGTGAATATGAAATGGTTATACAAATGTGATTTCCATTTAAATGTGATTATATATATATATATATAGTCATGAAATGATCGAATTTGATTTATGGTGATTAATAGAATATTAATTAACCATGATTTTATGATAGGCCTATCACCGTGAATAGTGTTTGTACAGAATTTCTGGGGCGTTATAGTACCCATTTGGTGTGATTCGATTGTAAAAGCTAATGTTGAATATTTCCGTTACTAGAATAATTTTGGAAATGGATAAAAGAATGAATGGTGAACTACGAAGGGTTTGATCCCACTCAAGGGTATGTAGGCAGTCTAACAGGGGTTAGATGCAGCCCTAAATAATCGAGAATTAATCTTTTGTTGAGAAGTTGTTTTAATAGAAGAAATTTGGGGATTAAATTGATAATTTTAATTGTATGTTTTGATAATTAAAATATGGATATAGTTTTGTGAGGAATTAAGGAATTGAAGTAAAAAATTGTGATTAATGGTAGTAAATTAAACAAGAGTTTAAATTGGGTATATCATCGGAATTATTTGCCGAAAATAAGTATTTCGGGGGCAGGGCATTACAGAAAAGGTATTCTAAAAACTAGGAAACATAATAGAATAATATAACTAGAAAATAAAAGGTTTCCTATTTAAACTAAAATTCGGACTTCTCAGAAAATCAGACTTTTGACCGACCAAATCAACTCCTATTTGGTCCCAAAATGTCTCTTTTTAAAAATTGAAACGTCCCTACAAATCCTCAAAAGGAATCTTCCTCAAAATATGTCATCTTGACTTCCAAAATACCCAAAACGTCCAGAAACGTTAATCTGGGAAAGCTGCTTTGGGCCTTCTTTTCTTCGCCACGGTCAAACGACTTAGTAGAAAAATCTGAAATTTTGACACAATCATCTTGAAAGACTCACGAACATCCTCCAATTAGAATCACTCCAAAATTCATCCGTTTGATCACATTTTGCTTAAGAGGAAATTGAATGTCCTACATTGAAAATATATAATAAAGTATCAAAATTCTACCAAAATAACCAATAAATTAATACTAAGATTAGGGTAAAATATATAGTATAATATGAACTCATCAACCGTCATCCAACTCATTCAACCATGAAATATTACATGCTTCCTGGCCACAACTGATTAAATAAAGAGATGGACTTTTAGATTTTAGCTCGTAGCTTTTGGCTTTTAGATTTCTATTTAAAACATTAAGTGATGATCGTGATCCTGATAAGAACAAAAAATGGTCTTATTCGGAAAATTTGGAGAACAAGTTTGGGAAGTTTTTCTTCGGCAGAAGCCTCAACCTTTGACTACGAAGAAGCACTTTTGGAAAAAAAAAAATAAAACACAGAGCTACTATTCTACCTAAATGATAAAATCTTTGTCAACACTGCAAGTATGGAGGGGAGTCGGTTCTTTATTTTTTTCTTTTTCTTTTTCTTCGTCTGTTCTTGGTATGGACTCCGTGGATTTAGCTTCTCCATGAAAAATAGCTTTAGAATTGGGACCTACTGGATTTATCCCTAAACGTGTAGGCTACTATACTACTTTTGGTACAGAGATTTTGAAATTGGTATAGCGGGTGGAACACTATTATACAATGTGGATGCAAAACTTTGACACGTATGGGACATTGGAATCTACCTACTTGGATTAATCAAACGGCCAAGGCCTCTCTGGTCAAGAAATTCAATGGTGGGTGGGTTGCATGTGGGTGTGAGACTTTCTGTTCTATGATTGATTATGCTTGTGAATGGACGACCATGTTGAAAGTCAAGGTTTTCCCTTCTTTTCTTATCTTGTTTAAAAATATCATTACTAATCCACACGGTGCAGAAATTTTTTATGGGCGCTACTTGGTTCTTTTTACAGATCACCATCAGATACACAAGTAAAAATAGCTGATGGAAATTACAAAAAAAAAAAAAAACAATTTTTAATATACACATTTAAACCTGTGATTTGCAATCGATAAGAACTAGTTCATAACATATGGATTCGAGTATTTTTCATTTTAAATTATAATATGTGTTGTGTCCATCAAACTGTCACGTAATATTATTATTTTACGTGATATAATATACACTACAAAAAAAAACTAATTATACACGTATAATAAATAAATAACACATAGGACAGTGTGACCATCACTGAAAAATGTCTAAACTTCCAAGTTTCAAAGCCAATTAAGTAGAAGGAAGTGCATGATCCTCTCATTATTAACTTGTTTGGTGCTAATGTACTTTAAGATTACTGGGTTTATCTTAATACATTTTGGGTTGGTCCGAAACCAAGCAAATAATAATTCTTGCATATATAAAATGCACAGCCATGATGAAGAGCTGTCCATTTCCACACAACCTAACGAGTAATGCTAGTTATATTAAATTTGTAGACTAAATTTACAAATTAAATGATGTGTCACCGATAAGAAATAAACACGTTAATCAACATTCAAGTAATAGTTCAATCATCAACTTTCATATCATTTAATTTACAAAATTTTGTTACGCATTTAATTTTTCTAGCCAAACTTCTCGTGGGAAGGCAAGAGAAACTCACCAACTACGCGTAAGAACTCACAGTCTGAGTCCTCTCAACTCCGAGTCTCCCCAACCTTAAAAAGAAAAAGTTGGGCAGAGAGCACATTTTCAATGAATTGCAGGCTACTTCCATGTCCCTCATCATTTATTTCCACCTGGTTTTCCTCTTTTTCTCTCATCTCATTACTTCTAGTTCATTCTTCCATTTTACTTTAAAGTTTAAACCCACCTTTCCTTCCAACCTTCATCAACTCAAAACTGAAAAAAATATGGGTTTTCTAGATCCTTGGAAATCTCACTTCTTGTGAGTTTCATGTTTTTTTTTTTTTTTTTTTTTTGTGTATTTTTCTTGTATTGGAGGAGTGGTTTTGAACTCGGGACATCAGGTGGGAGGGTGAATATTTTTTTTTTGTTCCTGTATAAGTTTCAAGATTTAAGAAAAAACCCCATTTATTTTATTGTTCATAGCCTCATTTTTTTTCATGGATCTTGGAAGCAAAAGCTATTTGATCCATGTGTCACAAGCTCTTCCTCCATCAACAACTCCAGGAAGCTCCATTTTTGGAACTCCGATTCACCATTCCGACACAAGCTTCCCCATTATAGCAGTTGCCGGAATAGGAATTGTAGCCACAGCTTTCTTGCTCGTCAGCTACTACATCTTTGTTATCAAATGCTGCCTCAACTGGCACCGTGTCGACATCCTCAGGCGATTCTCATTGTCGCGCAATAGGCGGGACGAAGACCAGCTCATGGTCTACTCCCCCCGTGTAGAGACCCGGGGGCTCGACGAAGCAGTGATCAGGTCAATCCCATTGTTGCAATTCAAGAAAGATGGAAATTACATAGGAATGGGAGAGGGAAGCTTTTGCGAGTGTGCGGTTTGCTTGAATGAGTTTCAAGAAGACGAGAAGCTTCGAATCATACCGAATTGCAGCCACGTTTTCCACATTGATTGTATTGATGTTTGGCTTCAAAGCAATGCCAATTGCCCACTTTGTAGAACAAGCATTTCAACCACACTCAGATTTCCTTTTGATCGAACTGTCGCTCCAAGCTCTTCGCCCCAAGATCCAAGTCCGTACGCAGGTAGCCTCAGTGGAGGCGATGAAGACTACGTGGTTATTGAATTGAGCAACGATAACACGATGGATCATGCAATGCTTGGAAGACAAGGAAGATCGAATTCCGGGGAGTTATCACTATCAGTAAGATCTATTAGTCCTTCACCAAGGAAATTGGAACACAGAGTTTTGCCCAAGAAATTTGAGAGAAAATTTCACAACAAGATTACAAGCATGGGGGATGAATGCATTGATATCAGAGGGAAAGATGATCAGTTTTCAATCCAACCAATAAGGAGGTCTTTCTCAATGGACTCATCAGCTGATAGGCAGCTTTATTTGGCAGTTCAAGCGGCAATGCAGCAGCAAAGGCAAGTCAGTGAGGTCAGTCCCACTGAAGGTTGCAGTAGTGGTAGAGTTAGAAGATCTTTCTTTTCTTTTGGCAATGGTAGGGGATCTAGAAATGCAATTCTGCCTGTTTATTTGGAGCCATAAGACATATTTTTTGTTTGGACTTTTGCAAGTTTTTAGTGTTTTTGTGAGATAGAAATTTTAGATGTACTATTGGGAGGTTACATGATTTGTTAATGTTACATAGCCACATTCAATTGAAATTTGAAAGCATAGCTTTACTTTACCTTCTTTTTCCTTTTTTGTCCCATTGGGGCTTTTTCGTATTAATAATACTACGTTACGTTAAAAATTTCACGACAACATTTTGAAGAGATCCAAAAAAAAATTCCTGCTGATCAAAGTGTTGCAGATGACTTGGAAGACATTATTATTGGCATCATTGCTAAATCACCACTTTATATTTTCTAATTTTTTCAAAAAACCTTTTCCCACCTAATTGAATTGAATAATTGGGAGGCTCATTGTTGCTAATAGAGATAGACAGACCAACCTCAAGAATCAAATTATTTTAGTGGAAAGAAAGAGGAATTTAGGATGGGGAGGCCCCCTTTGTGTAGACCAACAAGCAGAATCCAAAGATTACAAAGCGTGTGAAAAGGGGGAAGGTCCCTTCCATTGATTAAGTTGGCAGAGATACATGGGTCCTCCTTATTCAAATTGCAAATAATCATATGATGAAGTGCCTTCCTGTGTGATGATCAATAATGCTAATGCTGGTACAAGGAAGCTATATGCTTTGTTATTATCTTATGTGTATGGTTGGTGTGGGGTTCTTTCCCTAATCATGTCTACAATTTTCCAGTCTGGAAGATTAACCTACTACTTACCTATAATATAATGAATATTATATCTCAATCATGCACATAGGGTGTTAATATAATTAGGTAAGAAATTCTACTTTTTTTTTCTAACCGCTGGATTAAATAAATGAAAGGAAAATTGATGAACAAGAGTTCTTACACAGTAATTTAGTCTTGGATAAGAATCAACAATGCACTAGAACGCCCTTGTTGACGATCCATATTCATGTTTAGTAATGTCTATTGTTTTAGTTTTATTTATCTGATAGTCAACAATAATAAAAGATATTTGAAAAGTTAAAAATAGTGTAAAAATCAATCCATTTTTTTGTCTGCAAGAAATAATATATTCAAGAGTTCATCTACTTGAAAAAAATAGTTCATTTGTCCTGAATTACTATTTTTATTCTCCCTTCAGACAGTGCATTTTCTTTTCTTTACATTACAATCAATAGTCAGTAGAGCAGGCAAATCTTCTGTCAAAATCTTGCATAGTTGGAAATATTCTGCGGGAATGTTGAACAAGAAGGGGTTGGTTAAGATGTCAAAACAGCTTTCATGCCTCAGTTTTCACTGGCTTCGAGATATGCTCAAAATTTCCATAACGCAGTACTTTGAGTTGCCACTTCGGATTATACACACTGTTGTGTTGACTCTCATAGGAGGAGGAGGAGGAGTCATGTGGATTTGGATCCTCTCCTGAGCAGAGGGTCCGAATTCTGCTGACTAAGCAACACGGACAGTTGAATCAAAATTCAACGGTTATAATTATTATAATTTTTAGAGAACTCCTTTTGTTTGTAACTGTTGAATTTTAATCCAACGGTCCTTGTTGCTTGGTCAGCAGCATTCGTACCCTCTGCTCAAGAGAGGATCCAAATCCGAGTCATGTAACAAAGAGTAGTTGTGTGTGTGATAAGATTGACGTGCGGTCAACACTTTGATGAGAGCCATGGTCTATGTGTCAGGTGGTTTGGATCTGAGAGTGCTCTTGAAATCCTTGATCAAGGCATGTGGTATGAGGCATGTTTGGTGGACTCTCATTTACATGTTGGATTTCACACTTTTGTTATATATACTGCAGATTTTTATTGCAAATGATTTCTGAAATTGACTCACACCATAAAGATGGTTCTTAAAATTAAAATTCGATCAATGTAATCCTTGAAAATAGGTGTCGTAAATTAATATGGTCCTCTTGTGTCACAATTCTATAAAAAATTCCCTTATGTGTTGATGTGACCCATAAATGAGTTCCACAAGTTTTTCTTTATCACAAATGGTCCCTGAATTGACCCACACTATCAAGATGGTCTCTGAAATTGAAAATCGATAAATGTAGTCCTAGAATAGATGTCTCCAACCAATGTGCTCCTTCCATCGTAATATTGTAAAAAAATTTGCTATATGCTGATGTGGCACATAAATATTATTTGTTGAAGCAAATTGAACTAGCATGAGCATGATATGACTAACATAGACACAAAACAAATAATGTCACCCAGGAGAGACTTTTTCAGTGTTTATGTTCGATATACCACGTGTCATAATATAAGTGAAGAAGAGTTTTTTTTTTCTTCTTTTTCAATCCGAACCAAAAATTTTCGATCCGAACCAAAAATTTTCGTTCAAAGTCTGAACATTTCCTATTGAAAAATTCTAAAAAATTTGGATGGCAACTGGAATGTACCTATTCGATCCGAAATTCTGAAATTTAGATCTAAAATTTCTCAAACTTAGTACTATAAACGAAACCATGCGTATTCTTATTTTATCACATTTATTGTTATATTTAGATATGTTTATTTCGTATTTTGTTTATTTAATCATACTATTACATATTGAAAAAGAAGAGTATAATCATACTAACTATTTTAACTTGTTTTTATGTCATACGCACACGTAAGGCCTTTCACAGTGATTTAAGCGAATATGATACCTTATCTAGGAATCAGATGCCCCGAGTTTGATTTCTATAACATTACTATTACACTAGTGTGAGTTTAATATATTGGTACCGCACTCATGAGTAGGAGTGGTTCGGTATGGGATACCGAACCAAAAAGCACAAACCGATTCCCAAACCGAACTCTTTCGGGACAAGATTATGAATACCGAAACCGAAACAAAAATTTTGGTATTTCGGGATCCCAAATCAAACCAAAACAAAGACAAATCCCCAATTTGTAAATCCCTAATTCGAGCCCTAATTCAAAAACAAGATATCTAAGCTTCCCCCATAAATTCCAACTCTTTAAGGGAATAGAATATGACTTACTTTTAAATTGGTAGAACAATTTGGAAGGCATGATAGAACCTGCAAAAAGTAATACCATATGGTTGAAAGGAGAGTCGAGAGAGAGAGAGAAGCGAGTGAAAGGAGAGTCGAGAGAGAGAGAAGCGAGTGAAAGGAGAGGAGATAGAGCTAGTGAGTCAAGTGTTGGTGGCAAAACCACTGAGAGAAAGAGAGAGTTTGAGAGAGAAGATGCAGCTTTGAAAATTGAAATCGAGAGGAGAGAGATGAAATTGCATAAATGGGAAATGGTAGGCGGCTAGGGTTAATGAAAATGTTAAAGTATGAGTAACTAATAGTTATTAAGCATATAAATATATTTTCTGTATTATAATTTGATAAATCGAGAGTTGGCTCAGTGGTGAAGTTCCATGATTCTCCAAGGGGAGATTAGGGGTTCGAATCCTTGCGGCCTCATTTTTGAGGTAATTATCTAAACTCGGTTCAGTTTGGGAAAACTGAAATCCACAAATGCTAGACCGAATACCAAACCAAACTGGGCGGTTCGGGATAATAACCAAACTGAAAATTTTGGGAAATTTTCGGATAATTTCGGTTTGGGTTCGGTATGGATCTGGAATTTCGGGAATTTTTTCCAGCCCTACTCATAAGTTTGATATAGTGAACTTATGAGTTCAAAATTTTCAGCTCACTTAGAAGTGTGATTCCTTGATGATTTCAATATATTGGTAATGACACTCACTTTTTCTGCCCTACTATGGTCTTGTGGAAGGCCTAACGAGTAAAGATGTACAAACATCGCAGAAATTTAGAATAAATATTAAATAGTGGTACATAAAAGTTTAAAAATTTTCAAAGTCTTGCAAAATTGAGGAGATCCGAATTATGTTCTGAAATTCAGAGATAAAATTGATTCCGAATTTCCAATAAATTTTGATAATCCAATATTCCAATATTGGAACTAATATTTGATTCCGATACTTTTTAAGATTGGCATTGGAATGCTTATTTCCCATCCGATCTAACCGAAAGTCACCCCTGTATCTCTCCACTTGTATCTTAAAATATGGTGTACCCCATATTTTGGGTAGACTAAAAAATTTCTCGTCAACCATTACAATAAAATTAAGGAAGCATTTTGGCTCACCACTACTCTTAAAACATGACGTGCTAAAAATGGCAATTTTCAAAAAGATGGTGTTAACCACACACTCATTTGTACCTATCACACTCCTTGTTAATTTTTGGTATTGATCTTCTTCAATTCATTTGATTCGACAGCTAAAAATTAAGATAGTATGTAAGAAGTAAAAATGAGTGTGTAAATAACACTACCCTTTTTAAAATTTCCTATTGGCAAGTGGTTTTCCACTTGTCATCAAATTGTGAAAAACAAGAGAAAAAAGAGAGGATAAATTACATAAAACTACCTTAACTATAGGTCGAACCACAATCGCATACCTCATGTTTTAAACTTTGCAATGTCATACCTCAACTTATGAATGCGTTGCAATGTCAGACCTCCGTTAAATTTTCTGTCAATTTAGCTGTTAAATGATGATGTGGCAAGAGTGGGGTCCACTCTTTGTCTAACTGGATTAAAATATTGATAAAAATTCTTAATTTATTAATATTAATATTCCTAAACCGTGAAAAATATTAATATTAAAAAAAATAAAAAAATATTTTTTTAATTCGGGGCTTGAGACTGCTGGATTTGAAGCGGTATAGAACCCTAAATTGAAGTGAAGCGAGGAGAGGGAGAGGGAGAAAGGGAGGAGTCTTCCCAAAGTTGTTTGTGAGAAAAAACACAACCCAGATACAAACCCTAAATTGAAGTAATTTTTGAAAAATTGAGTAAATCAAAGAGTTAAATGAGAAGCTGGACTTTGGGACTGGAGGGTTTCCGGTGCGAAGGCATTTAAATCCTGCTGGTGGATCGTAATCTCACTCTCACAGGCCATTCGTAGCAACTCCATCTTCGTCTGCACGAACTCATCTGGTCAGCCGCCAGCGGAGTACCTGAATCCGAACCACCTTCATTCTTCCGTTGATTTCACCGCCTACAATTGGGCCTCTCTTGTTTCCGATTCCCCACGTGTTATGATCCCACATTGACTACACTTATGGGGGTGTAGGGATTTTTAAGTCCTTAGGGTCCTCCCACCTATTGGACTAGTATTTTGGGTTAGGCTCTTCCCTTGGGCTTAAGTACCTAACATTGGTATCAGAGCCTAGGTTCTCGACGTTGCAGATGGGACGACTTGGAAAGGGCTACCTTAACGGGACGACCGAAGGGTACGCTGCCGTTAAGAGTGAAAGCCACCAGAGTAAGGGTCGTCGTGGGCGTCGGCTTCTGAAGGGTGGTGTAATGTTCTGATCTCACATTGACTACACTTATGGGGGTGTAGGGGTTCTTAAGTCCTTGGGGTCCTCCCACTTATTGGACTAGTCTTTTGGGTTGGGCTCTTCCCTTAGGCTTAAGTACCTAACATTGGTATCAGAGCCTAGGTTCCCGACGCTGCGGAGGGCGCAACCTGAAAGAGCTACTTTAACAGGACGACCAAAGGGTGCGCCGCCGTTAAGAGTGAAAGCCACCAGAGTAAGGGCCGTCGTGGGTGTCGGCTTCCGAAGGGTGGTGTAATGTTATGATCCCACATCAACTACACTTATGGGGATGTAGGGGTTCTTAAGTCCTTGGAGTCCTCCCACCTATTGACTAGTCTTTTGGATTGGGCTCTTCCCTTAGGCTTGAGTACCTAACACCGCGACTTTGCTATGCTGAACCGTGATTCGCAATCCTCTTGATTCAATCGTCGACGTTGGCAATGATGAGCTTGGTCCCGAGATTCGCAGGCGGAAGGCAACTCGTGGAGCTTGCCTGTGCAACTCGGGAAGATTGTACCTCCTCACCTCCAGCAGTCTTAAGGCCCACGAATAAAGAAATTATTTTTTCAATTTTTTTTAACAATTTTCAGTTTTTCATTAATATTAATATTTTTTTGGGTTTAGGAATATTAGTATTAATAAATTAAGAATCTTTAATCAATATTTAATCCAGTTGGGCAAGAGTGGACCCACCCTTATCACATCATCATTTAATAGTCAAATTGACAAAAAATTTAACGGATGTCTAACATTACAACGAATTAATAAGTTGAGGTATGTTATTGCAATGTTTAAAACAAGAAATTGTGGTTTGATCCTTAGTTAAGGTAGATATGTGTAATTTATCCAAAAGAAATATAAAATGAGAGCTCACACTAAAGAAAAGTCGCGGCAGCATTTATCTACTAGTAGCAACCGCTAGGCTGCTAGCCAGCAATGCCGTTTCCATTTCTCTCTCCTCCTCCCCACTATTCTCTCATCGGATTATTATCCATTCCCAATCGCCATTACCATCTCAGTCCCACTCCCACCGGATACCATGAAGATGATGGTGACATTAAAGCGCGTCGATGACTACGCCGTCAAAATCCGAGTCAAACCAGACAAGGCCAGCCAAGCCATTCCAAATCCAGTTCTTGTTTCGTTTCAGAATCATGTAATTCTAATCCAACAGTTTCAATACTTTCATTCCACAGAGCATTTAACAGAGGAATTGACAGACAACTGACGGAAGGTATGACATTGCGACAAATTCGAAGATAAGGTATGACATTGAAACTTTTTAAAGACGAGGTATGAAACTGTTAATGACCAATAGTTGAGGTAGTTTTATGTAATTAACCATATATATATATAGCATTTTGTAAACTAAATTTTAGAATTTTTAGTAGTAGAATCTATTTTTAAAGGGGTCCTCATTTTCATGTAAATAAAAAGATTGATTGTGGGTCCTATTTTATATTGAATTTTAAACGATTTAAATTGTTTAATTTAAGTTTGCATTCGTAGATTTTCTAATAAAAAATTAATTTAATCCGAATCGTTGAAGCATTTATTTTGAACTTAATTAGATATCTCAAATATTTTTAATTTGACGAATATTTTGCAAGAATATCTTAAAATAAACGTTTTGTTGTAGGCCTAATTAACTGAGCAATCTAAGGAATAGAGAGAGAGGGGGCCGGCGGCAACAAGAGAGAAAGAGAGAGATTTAATTATCAAGAATGTCTTGTATCACTCATTTATGCCTTTATTTATAGTAGTAGGAATGGTAGAATCCTTACCCTTATAAGGTTACATCTCTTAAAAGGTAATCAACTCCTAATAGGTAACTACAAGATACTAGTAGATATACTAGGATTTACACAATCACATTCCTAATCCGATAGGACTGCAACACTCCCCCTTGAGTGTCTAAATACTTAAACAAAATGTCGCATCAGATCTTCAGAAGATGAGGTAGAACAGTTGATGAAGTCGTCGGCATAAAGGGTGAACGCGAGTCTCAAACACAAGTAAGTAAGTATGCATTGGTTGTAAAACTCACAAAACCTTGCTATGGTAAAACCCAAAGACTAAGGAGAAAAGTGAGAAGTATGCATAATGTCTAAAACAAACATCAAATAAGACGAAAGTAGTGAACTCAACGGAGTATGATCATCCCAGGATGGGTGCCTCGTTAAAACCTCGTTAGGCAGCAAAAACCCAGTGGGAAAAATGCTCCTAATCATAGGAAAAATAGTACATTAAGATCAAGTGAGTATGCTTCAGGATACTCCCCTTGAGTTAGACATAACTTACAAATAAGACTACAAGCGATTCAATTCAGATAATTTACGCATACCGATTCATTGGACGAGCTTCTGAAAAGTAGACTTGGGCTTCGTGAAGAAGTCGGCCAAGTTGTCCTGGGAACGGATTTTCTTGATTTCAATGTTCTAATGCTATTGTTGCTGGTGAGAGTAAAATAACTTCGACACTATGTGCTTGGTGTTGTCTCCCTTGATGTATCCCTTTTTTTTTTTTTTTTTTTTTTGGATAACTCGATGTATCCCTTCTTTAACTGCCCGATACATGCCGCATTATCTTTAAAGATCGTCGTAGGAAGGTCAACGATGGAAGTAAGACATAACAAGCGTTTGCTTGGTAGACCTCCAAGATATAGCAGTGTTTCAAACGGTAAAGACATAACCCGTTTAAGAACGTGCCCTATGTGGGTTAGACAGATAATAAGCATATGCGTAACCAACGAGGCATGAATCAACCCGAGGATCGAGAGGGGTGGTGGCTCCTCTCGAGGATTCGTGGGTATAGAACAAGCCCAAATCCGTCGTACCCTTGAGGTAGTGGAAAATGTTTTTAACACTATTCCAGTGTTTGCGTGTAGGCGCGTTGCTGTGTAACGACCCATCCCCAAATTTTACAGTTTTATAAATTTAAAGCGTGAATTTACGTAAATGCCTTTCGAGGCAAAAACGTTGATACCTTGTCGTGTCACATAAGATCCGTTTTCTTGGCGTATCCTTGTATTACTCATCGCTATGAACACGTGGGAGCAAACAGAACGTAATTTGGAGTTATTAACGAACGAAATCGAGGGCAAAATGGTCATTTGACCATAAATCTGGAAGGCTCCAAATTTTGTTGGAGCATCAATCTGGTGCCACGTGTGTGGCTATGATGGAAAGGAAAGAAGAGAAAAGAGAGAGATGGGCGGATGAGAAAGAAGCAAAAAAAAAGAAATGAGGGGGGTGTTGCTGAATCAGGAAGAAGGAGAGGAGAAAGTGAACCAACCAGAAAGCAGAGAAAGAAGAGAGATGAGAGAGTTGTGGGAGAAGCCAATTGGACCCCCGACCCGTTTCCATGTTGCGTCCCGGTCCTGGAGACGGTTTCCGATGGTTTTTTCCTGTGATCCAAGGCTTGCCATCACCTACCCACGACTCCATGACCCTCATTCTTCAAGTTCAACTCCAAACTCGACAGTTTTTTGTCTCAATTTTGTGGGGATAGCACCGACAACACTGTGGGGGAGATCGGCGGAAATCAACCATTTTTTAAGGTGATTCCTTCAACCACCACCACCATTAGCCTTCTCTTGAGCCTAAGAACAAAGCCCAAACAAGTTTAGAGGCGGCAGAGTAGCAGAGAAGACAAATCGAAGATCACCCATTTTTGGGTTTCTGACGGATCGAGGGTGATTTGAGGCTTTTCTCGGCCGAATTGGACTTCTGCCCAGGTATGAAAGTTGTTCCTCTCATTAAGATCTTCATTCGTGTAAAATTTGAGAATTTTTGGAGTTGTTGAATTTTCCGGCCAGTTGGGGCTGCTAGCCACCGCGTAGGGGGAACTCGAGGTCTCTCCTTAGGTTTCTCGATGTGCCAAATCCAAATCCGGTGTCTGTTTTCCCAAATTTGATCATTTTCGTAGGGTTTTACTAAATGGTCTCTATGTGCATTTAGGTGCGTCGGCGGAAGTGATCCCGTTCACGCTAGTTCGAACGGCTCTCGGGCAATAAAATATTTATGAGTGGACCCCTTCATAACTTATATATTTTTATAAAATATTAGCCTAGCATGCATTGCATATTTTATGAATGGAGCATGATTTATAATATGTTACGGATTTTCATACTTATGTTTTATTTAGATTGCTTTTACGGAATAATTATGATTTATCGAATTTATATATTACTAAAGGTTATGAAGCATTGGGTTTTCGATTATGAAATTCTATGGTTTCACGTATATGTTTATTTTGGATTTATGATTATGGTTTATCATGGATTTATGAGACGAGGTTTGAGTTGTTAAGCTCCGATGTTTGATACAAGATTTTGAGATATGTTTTTGGTACTTACCTAGTGGGTTTTCATACGACACATCCGCACACCACAGGTATAGATGTCTATAGCCATAGGACACTGTAAACACGGGAATTCCTGCGATGAACGAGACAAGAACACGTGTACAAAATAATATTTGTATTAATGATTTAAGGGTTACAATCTCTTCAAGGGCCAAATGACTTTCCATAGACTTAATCTTGAACTAGATTTGATTCAAGGGTGGTGGACACTTGATCTTGAATCGGACTTGTGATTTCTTCAAGGGCCGTTGGGGCTTGATCTTGAGTAGTTTTCAGGGTTTGAACACCTGGCAGGCAAGCATGAGGCGGAGGTGATGGCCTGTTTCTTTGTTCAATATTTCCCATTCATATTGAAGAGGTTAGGGGATAAGGTCAGATGCTGCAAAGAATTTGCTTTGAAAGATTAAGGAAGTTCGCAACATTTTCATATGAACCCTGAGCAGTTTGGTGAACGGTATGATCTTTAAGGGTTGTCGAGACTTTGCTCTTCGGCGACAGTGCCAGCGAAAGGTTGTTGAAGCTTCTCGAGCTCTTTGATTATAGCAACGATGTCGGGCTTGGATTTGACTTAGACTCCTCTGTCTGGATTATGCAGTTCTGCCGAGAAGGGTGTCCTGCTATAATGATTTGTTCCAGCTCATCGTGTTGCATTCTTCTCTGCTTGTTTCTTTCGCCTGGCAGAAGTGGTACGCAACCTTTTGCCTTTCAATGGTCATTCAGAGCATCACTTTTCAGCCACTCGTCCATGTTTGGCAGCTTCAGTGTAAAGAGCCAACACCATATCAACTGTCTTGAAGTATTTACCGAGGAAATTCGAGACCCGTCAACAGTTGAAGATGAGCACTCGAGAGCAATGCTAGGTAAGCAACCAGGCAAAGGTTATGGGCAATCAGTTCCCGATCGGATGTTTAATTTCAGGTTCCGACTGATTGCTTCCTTTCTCCTTGTTCTGCAGGCAAGAGCAAGGGCAAAGGAAATGATAGGGGAAAAGCATGATATGAGATACCTTTGCTTTTGAAGAAGTAACGGATGATCAGCACATGTATTTGTTGCGTTTGTCTTCATATGCTTCGATGCATCATTTTCACCTGCCTCATCTGTTCTTCAGGCAGATGTGGTGTCTTCCTTGGAAGTACATCAATAGTTGGAGATGAGTACTTGAGAGCAACGCTAGGTAATCAATCAGGGAAGGGATTTCCAGGCAGTCGGTTCCAACTCGGAACGTTGATTCCAAGTGCTGGCTGATTGCTCTCTTTCTCCTTGTCCTGCAGGGAAGAAGGAGGACAAAGAAAAGGATAGGGAGAAAGCATGCTATGAGATACTCTTGCTTTCGACCCTAATGATATGAGATATTTTTGCTTTGGTGTGACTTGGTTGAAGAGGTGTTTCCAGGGAGGAAGAAAAATGAGTATGTTGAAGGGTTTGGTTGCAGATTCATTTGGCGAGGAAGAAGAGTCAGGCGTTTTGGATATGTGCCTTGCCATAGAGGATGGAGGTCGAACTATATAGTGATTTCCCAATAGCAAGTGGTAGTGCGGATGCGGCCTTATCACCTACTCTTGTCAGCCAAAAGTGTGGTAGTTGGAATAATGAACTTTGCACGTTTTCAACTCTGTCAGCGATCTTTAACAAAGTTGCACGTGATAGCCGAAAGCTGAGATTGCGTCCGAAAAATGTTGACGGACTTTACGCAGGAAAATCCTGCTTTTGAAATTCGAGGAGTGGTATCTCTTCGATTTTTTGAACAAGTGGTTGTGTTGCCTCTCCTTTTAAAGAGGTGTCAATTGTATTCAACATGCACACTTTCAAGATTGCCCACTCGTGAAAATCGTCTCCGGTGTATTTATGAGCTTTTACTCAATCGAACCCTTTTCTTTTAACATTTTTGAAAATGGCTTACCCATCTAACATTTGCTTAGATTTGAGTCTCAGCAGTAATACAGGTGCGCCGCGTTAGGATAATATATGGCGCCGGTCCTTCTTTTCTTCTAATGGCACTCTTACAGTTGAAGACTCTGTGATGAGGGATGCAACAACGCCTACGGTTGTAGCTAGGAACCTCCTCACTCCTAGACATAATAGGTTGCTTTCAAGGTGGTCCGATGAGTTGGTTGTTCAAGACTCCCGGGCTCTCAGTGTTCAGTGTGCGGGCTCTGTGTCCAACATGGGCCAACGCCTACTGGCTCGAACTCGCCAAGTTGAAACATTGACGACCGAGGTGGAAAGCCTGGGAAAAGAGATCAAACGTCTCAAGCACAAGAATCGAGAGTTGCGCATGTTTGCAAATGATTATTCGGTGAGCATGAAGAGAAAGCTTGATCATCTGCAGGAATCTGAAGGTTGGATTCAAAGCGACTATCAGAAGTTTTGTGGCTTTCTTCTAGAGGCACCTCTTGCCTTCGCTTTCTGGCGTTCGACCAAGTATTGAGGCGTCACATGATCAATCTTTAGTGCCTTCTTCTTCTAGGGTTCTGCCGAGTACTGAGGCTTCACATAAGTGATATTCATGAAGGCTGCCCTTTTCTTATTTTCTTTTCTTTTCCGTTTTTTTTTTTACACACTTGTAACTTCTCAGAAATATCAATGGACATGCTTTATTTTATTTAGTATGTTGTGCTAAATACAAATAAAACGTATATCTGACTAAGATGTGTTACTTCCCTTATTTATTTTTTATTTTTTTAATTTTTTATTATTATTTTTTATTATCCTTTTAGATGGTGCCTGATGCACCCATTTCCATTAGGTGGTGACTAGTGCACCCATTTCCTTTTAGATAGTGACTGGAAGCATCATTCTGTCGCCACCACCCATTCCCTTTTTCCTTCTTGACTTGCTAACAGTAGCACGCATTTTCTTTTTGTGTGTGTCTGTGTATGTTTCAATGATGAGTATGGTAGGCTGGCATTGCTAGGTTCCTCGATGGGCCTCCTCATTGCACCACACTCTTCTCCGCATGCGGACCGTTTTTTCATTTGTTTCTCTGGAGACCATTATTTGCACAGTCACCGCACCAATAGTTCTATTTATTTATTTTTTAATGATTTATACATATATATATATATGTGTGTGCGTGTGTGCTGCATGGGATGAAAGGCAGCCACCTGCAGCGGGAGAGGAGAAGATGAAGGTACTGAGGCGGTGCAAAGCGTCGAGCTTCACGACCGGCTAGTCGTTTGACAGCGGTTGCTGAAGTTCTTCGCCGATTCAAAGGTAGCAGCAGAGGCAAGAAGACGGGGGAGGTCTTTGGGTGTGAGTTGACAAACTTTGGTTTTGTTGATCACATTCAAAGGCAGCAGCCATGGCAGAGGTGCAGAAGCAGCTAGAGCTTGAGGCAGAGTGTAAGGTGTCGAGCTTCACAACCGGCTAGTCGTTTGACGACGGTTACTGAAGTTCTTCGGCAGGGAGCGGGTACTTGAAACAGACGTCATCCCTAGAGGTGTTGCAGAAGAGGAAGTCAAGGGTGAGAGCACATCCTAACTTGTTCCGGGTGTGCGCACCATGTGCAGCGGGTGGGGTTTGGTGGAGAAGATGTTGTTCTTCTTGATTGGGCGGAGATGCACGATGGCAGGGCTTTGTGAAAGTTTGTTCACTTGAGGTTTCGCTGGAATAATGATCTAGGAGGTGGAGTGGAGTGAAGGACTGCAAGAGGGAAGATGATGAGCAGAATTGGATGAAGAACTCGATGCTTTCGAATCTGAGCAGCAAAGCAAGACATTCAGAGTGTCCTGAGAAACCTCTTCCTCGCTGCTGCTGCATTCGGCCTCAAAGGAACCCACCACGGACTTGATGGGGGAACTCAGGGCCCAGTTGGAATCAAGCTTGGAGAGGGATCTTGACGGCGAGAAGAGTTGCTGGTGGCACTAAAGCAGAGGATGGTGCGGCTGAGGAGCTCGATGGTGAACTGGCCCTTGTATTTCAAAAGAACGGTCGTAGGTGACGATCGATTCTTCAAACCGCAAGGGCTGAATGTGGGTGATGAAGATGAAGCCGAGAAACAGAGATGCAATTGGTTTTTTTTTTTTAGCTTCTTTGACCACACTTTTCGTCAACGGAGCGTCGCCGTAGCTGATCACCTGCAGGGAATTAAGATTGTAACTGTCTATCTCGTTCATGTTCCCATGCTTCACAAAAGCCACGATTGTCGGTGGGGCACAAGCTATGTGGGCGTCGGTGTGTTTGGTTGTGTGTTTGTTCCTCCTCGTCGATCTATCGTCTTGGGCTTGCCTTGGAAGTAGCGGGAAATCGAGACAAGCTCGGCGCTGTGCGAGACGACGGAGGTTGTTACCTTAGTGGCGAGGTCTCCTCCTCGGTATGACGACCATGGCTGCAACAGAGGGTACCCCATGTTTTGCCTGAGACCAGTCAAGCTCATTATCTGGTGGAAAGAGTTTTGTTGCCACATGAGGCTATCCGACTGCAGCCTCGAGAGCTTCTGCTCCGCCGCGGGCAACCGCTGTCTCTTGAAGTCGCAGAGAAGAATGGACCTGCACAGAGAGGTCATCGAGTCGTGGAGATGACGTTGGGAGGCTGTTGTATTTGTGGTTACGATGTTGACAGTTGTATACTGATAAAGCATAGGAGATTCGGCCACCTGCATTTCCATTGGCCGAGGCTGTATAAGCACAAATAGGCTGATCTTCAGAAAACCCCATAAAGAACTCAAAACGTTGTGGACTGTTATGGGGATATTTGATGCTGTTGCGCGCTATGGCCTGGGCCGGGCCCTGGACTTTGGTCTTGACGCAGTCTTGGGCCTGGATGTTCGGTGTCGTAGACCAAGCATAGAGAGGCTGACAATTTTTTTTGTACAATAAGGATACTGTAATAATTTATTATTTTATTTTATTTTTATTTTACAAACAAATATTCGTTGCCTTTGTAATAAAAAATGACTTTAATAAAATCTTATTATTCTTTTTTTTTTATGTGACTGAACTCAAAGTTGAATGTTCGAGCTGCATACGTACTCTTCCAAAGAAGAGATCAAGTCGTGACGTATTCAAATCAACGATGAAATATATTTTTTTTCTCTTTATGGTGATTTTGATGATGATTTTGCCGTACACAGTTTATGCTCTTGCGGACCAGGAACGTTGGTTCGTACAGTTTAGGCTCGTGCGAACAAGGAGCATTTTGGTTGCTGTATTGGAGTTTCAGCTCTTGCAGGCAATGAGCTTTGGTGTTTGTCAAGCGATCCGGGAGAGTCGTTCCTCGCAATCTTCATAACAAGGAGCCTTGACTAAGTAGCTGAATAATTTTCTGAGGAAGAAGAGATCGCGCATGGTCGATCTTTGTGTCGAAATTTCCTCATCTTCAACATTTTCACGTCGCTTTGGGGGTTGGCGAAAGCTGCTTTGCCCCCTTTCCGATTGGGGCACTTGTGGATGCAACGTAGGCTTCATGTGTAATTTCTTTTGAGTGACATGAGTCCATCATTCAACTTCGCTTGACTTGGAGCATGCCCCCAGCGGTCGAGGCGATGACTTCGAGTCGAAAGAGCCAGAAGTGACGTATTCCTTAAGGATTTCATCTTCTTTGTCCTTTTGGATCGTGACGGGGAAGATGTCTTGGACCTCCTCTTCAGTGTCGTCCTCTTGGGCTTGTTGGCATGAAGATTGTCCAGTGTGGATGATGGTGCGCCTTCTTACTTTCAGTGGTCCATTTGTGTCAACCTCCAAGATTGCTTGGCGCTTCATCCTTGAAGGAATTGAGCTTCGAATATCGCTTTTTTGTGCTAGCCTGTCGAGCTTTTCTTCATTTGACGTTGTCTCCCTATTTCTAGAAAACTTCATGTTGTCTTCAAGTCTTTCCAAAGCTGACCGACGAGGAGGAGAGCTAGCCATGTTGCTTTGCTTCTTAGGTTTTGACAACCTTTAAAAAACAGAGTTTTGGGATGTTAGCCTGTTAATCATCTTGAAGACGGAGGTTCTGTTTTGACCACCAATGCGATTAAGTACTGAAGTTCTGGGTTTTGAACGATTTATCCTATCGAAGACTGACGTTCGAGGGGTGGATTTAGGCTCCTCTTGATCTTGTTCAATGCTCACGCTGATGTGTTGAGTGCTAGCATTTTTCGCTTTGTTTGAAATCTTCATGGGTGCATTTGGTGTGAAGCCAAGTTCAGCTTTATTGTTGTCAACTCTGTAACCATGCTTCTTTAACTTCTTTTTGAGTCTCGGTGAGGTCACGTTCTTTATTGTTGACAGTGTTTGAAACCTTCTTCTCAGGATTCAAAGAAGAAGCGAAGTCGTATCCAGCTTTCGACATGAGTTTGTAGGCGTTTGGATCAAAACCTTCTTCAGTCCTCTTGGTTGGGAGAAAGCTTGGTTCCACCTCCTTTGGTAGAGCTTTTATGAAGCCTTGTGGTAGTCTTGCAACCTTAGCGTTGCTTAGCTGTGTCAGAGGCAAAACTGCATTCGTCTCGAGCAACTTTACATTACCCTTGTGCTGCTGTGCATCGGTTTTGCTTGCTCCAGTTTCGAACGGAGATTGACCATTCTTTCTTCTCGACATCGGGATGTATGGGAAGACGGGTGTGTTTGGTCCATTTGAGGGCGTCCTACTTCCTTTGGTTGTTGCAGGTTTAGCAAGCTCATCATCGTTCTTGCTTGAAGACGGCATAGCTTATTCTTCTTGCTTCTTGGGCATCGATTGCCACTCCTGCTTTTTAGGTGTTGCTTTGCTCGTGGATTTGATCTCTTTTGGAAGAGTTTCGGGCACCATGTCTCCATCCATGTAGAACTTGGGGTCTACGAAATGTGATTTGGCTTCGGTGAATGGTTTGGTGTCGCCATAGATCACCTTCACTCATTCTTGGTAGAATTTTAAGCATTGGTGAATGGTGGATGGTACTACTCCATTCGCATGGATCCAAGGCCTTCCTAAGAGTAAGCCGTAAAAAGTTCTTGCATCAATCACGTGGAATATCGTGCTTGACTTGAGTTCACCAATAGTCATCTCCACTCGGATCATGCCCATCGCTCTTTGTCCTGCTTGAATAAAACCTTGGATTAGTAGACGACTTAGGGACAGTTTATCCGCCTTGATGCCGATTGTAGTCATTGTTGACTTTGGCATGATGTTTATGGCTGATCCACCATCCACAAGCATGCGGTTGACTTTGTGCTCCCTTACGTACCCAGAGACGAAGAGATGACGGTTGTGAGGCTTGGATCCTAGCTGCAAGTCTTCGTCGGTGAAGTGAATTACGTCCTGGGCAGCACAACAAGTGGCATACTCATGTGTCATTACTTTCTTGCGATTCGTGGTCATTGGGACTCGCCAAGACCGCTGCTAGTGCTCTTCGCATCTTCTTTGGCAATCGTAGCATTTCCTCGATGCTAAAGTGTATCGGCATGCCTTCTTTGAGTGTGAGGGCAATTTTTCCCTCGATGGCGATGGCTTTGCCTTTTGAAGGTTCTTCCATTTCTACTTCGACCATGTGACATGCATCGATATTGCACTGTTGGAAGAAGTCCTTCGGGAAGTATTCGTGCAAGGTGACAGGAATGCGTGGCTCTTGCTCCATAGGTTCCCCAACATACGTTGGCTTAGCAGCTTTTACGTTTCTTTTGGGCTTCCTATTGTTGCAAAGACGGTGCTTTCTCCCTTGTTCCACCTTTGACTTTGTGGCTTGTGGTTTTGTTTCCTTGTTTTTTTTGTAGGTCACCAATGTCCATCTTTTTTCATCATTGGTATGTGCATCTTGGTCGCTTGCCCCCGGTGATGGTTGTGCAGAAGGTGCCGTGCAGCTTGAGCATTGACGAAAATGGTCAGGTGTCACTTGGAGAAGAACGAGATCGAAGGATCCAAATGCAATTGTAGTAGTATGTGTTGCTGCTGTGTCTTCAAGGTCGAGCTCGATTTGCCCTTGTTGCGCTAGCTTCATGATGAGTTCTTTGAGGACACGATACGATGGTACTTGCAGTACCTAGGATCGTTTACGCAATTCATCTCTTCAGGGCGCTTGCATTCCGGTAACTCGATCACCTTCTTTTTCAGCAAGTCGTCTAACATTGCATCCATGTCTGAGTCAGGAAAAGGGTACACCTTCTGCTCCAATTCCCTCAAGGTGTTTTTGTACCTGTCTTGGGTGCGAGGAGGCTCACCTCTCTTTCTCTCATTTGCTTTGGTTTTGGGGGAGATATTGATGGGCGCGGATAAGGTCTTGATGGGCGTAATGTTGACGGTGAACACTTCCTTGGAGGGCTTCTTCCCAGTCTTGTCTACATTTGGGTAAAACACCTTATCCTTCTTGAAGTCGGTGATCGGCTCCTTCTTCCCGTGGTTGGCGATACTCAACTCCATGTCGTGGGAACGAGTTGCTAGCTCTTCAAGCGTTCTTGGTTTTATGCCCTGAAGGATGTAATGTAGCCCCCAGTGCATGCCTTGAACGCACATCTCAATGACAGAGGTTTCAGAAAACCGATCTTTGTAATCCAGACTTAACGAACGCCATCTATTGATGTAGTCGACGACAGGTTCATTCTTCCACTGTTTTGTACTGGTCACCTCCAGCATGCTTACGGTGCGGTGCGTGCTCTAGAAGCGGTTAAGGAATTCCCTTTCTAGCTGATCCCAACTATTGACAGATTCGGGCTCGAGGTCGGTATACCAGTCAAAGGCGTTGCCTTTCAGCAAGCGCACGAACTGCTTGACGAGGTAGTCTCCATCTGTTCCAGCATTGTTGCAGGTTTCAATGAAATGGGTGACATGTTGCTTCGGGTTTCCCTTTCCATCGAACTGCATGAACTTTGGTGGCTGATAACCCCTCGGTATCTTTAAAGCGTCAATCTTCTTGGAGTAGGGCTTCTAGTACAGCACAGAGTCATGTGAGCTTCATTCGTACTGTGTCTTGATGGTGCTAACGATCATCTTCTGCAGCTGCTGGATAGAGAGATATCCCATGAGTGACGCTGATTGGTCTAGCTTTAGCTTCTCTTCGACTTTCTTCGCAGAAGGCTTCTCATCCTCGTCGTTTTCCTTCTTTACTGGATTATCCCCTTACTCGACTTTCACATCGGGCTTTGCATCCAATTGGTTGATGAGTGCGGCGATTTGCAGGTCTTTCTCCTTCACAGTCCATGTGACTTTTGCGATCACTTCATTCATATGAGCCAGCTGCTCATCGATTGAAGTCGCTCCAGTGGTCATGACTTGCATGGCTGAGTTGCCGCTTGAGTCGGCATCGGAAAGCATGGAACCAGAGCACTTCCTTAGGCTTTCCTCCCTTGGCGCCCTTAGCGAGGCCATGATGATCACGGGTTCGTGCCTCGGGTGCTCTTTTGCCTTCAGCGGAGCTGGGGTGGAAGAGGTGGCAGAAAGAGCCCTTGCCTTGCTTTGGGTTATGATGCCTGAAGTGACACCACCTGCGGCGATGACGCTCTTGTTCCTTGCATTGGTTGCAAGAACGGCTTGAGCCTTCCTTGATGCCAATTTGGTTTTTATTGATTACGAAGATAGAGATGAGAGGTAAAGATTGTCCCACTGGGCGTGCCAAATTTGTAAACACGGGAATTCCTGCGATGAACGAGACAAGAACAATTGTACAAAATAATATTTGTATTAATGATTTAAGGGTTACAATCTCTTCTACAAATTTAGCCTCTGATTCTATCTTTGTAATGGGTAGATTTGTTGATGTTGTTGATCCAAAGGGCCATCGGGGCTTGATCATTAGGATGAACGGATGATGAATGATGAACACTTTCTTCAAGGGCCGTCGGGGCTTGATCTTGAATTAGTGGAAGTTTCTTCAAGGGTCGTTGGGGCTTAATCTTGAAGGAGGATTTTGACGAAGAACGAAGAGGGCTTTCTTGATTCTTCAGGATTTGCTTGAGAGCTTTAGAGTTTCGAGACTTCAAGGCATTGGTGTGGTGTGAATTCTCTTCCAATTTGGGAGTAGAGAAAGTGTATGTAAAAAAACCCTCCCTTGGTCCTTTGA
Source organism: Malus fusca (assembly GCA_035220775.1). NCBI lineage: Eukaryota > Viridiplantae > Streptophyta > Magnoliopsida > Rosales > Rosaceae > Malus > Malus fusca. Next base: position 18,669,596 of record CM069074.1, on the reverse strand, counting down.
TGGAGAGGCCTATTTATAGGCTTTGAGAATGAATTACCACCATCCTTTTGTTTTGGTGGATGTTGTAGGTGGATTGGGTGGATTGATGTATGTGAAATGAATGTATGATGTAGGTGAAATGAATGGAGGTTGTAATTTTAATACAATTGTCAATATTTATTTCACTGAAATTTCAATGTCTACAGACACAGTTGATGAGGAGGAGTGAGATATGAGATATGATATACCCTCAGCTTCACTGCCGAAAGTAGTGTCAGATAGCTTCACTAGCCACGACTAGTGTCGGTGTGGATGTATGCTATTTTATACAGCTTCACCTTCGGGTGATGGACAAGTTATTCAACTCCATCTTTGGGTGATGGACAGGTTATACAGCTTCACCTTCGGGTGATGAACAGATATTGCCTTCGGGCAACTATGATACCCCTAGTTGAGTACATCACAGATTCAATTTACAAATGTTTTACGAATGTTTTACATGGCATGCTAGAGTTTTTCATAAAACCTATATGTAGTATTATATATGTGTTTTCAAAATAGAGGGTTAGTATGTTTTGAAATAAACAGGTTTTCGTATTATTAGTATTATTATAAATTATGGTCCACTCACATTTTTGGTTTTTGTGCCCCTCAGGAGTTAGATTCGAGACATTCAATCCCGGCGTCTGGGCACTTCGACATAGGTATCTTTGAGTCTTTTCAATGTAGGTATCATTCCCTTATTCATATCTTTCCCTAGTGATTTTTCCATATTATTCTTAGTTAGTTGTAGGCTTTGAATGCGTTCCTGCTTTGGCATAATTGTTCTAATTACACATCTTTAAGATATATGCGTGTCTAAAATGGCTTTGTCACCCTTGGTTGTCGGCCAGCACGTGCCTACCCTGATATTTGGGGATATTGGGGTTAAGGAGTGTCATACTATATCTAGCCAAAAGATTAACAACGAAGGAGATGTCGGGTTTAGTGCATTGAGCCAAATAAAGCACCGATTGCACTTAGGTATGGAACTTCAGGCTCCAAAACCTCTTCCTTATCCTCATTCGGACGGAAGGGATCTTGTTTAGCATTTAGAGTCTGAACGACCATAGGTGTACTCGAAGGCTTCACTTCATCCTCATTAAAACGACGCAACACCTTTTGGGTGTAGTTCGATTGATGTACTAGGATTCTATCCGAACAATGCTCGATCTCCAGGTCGAGACAATATCGAGTTTTTCCAAGATCTTTCATCTCAAATTCTGATTTCAAGTGCGTGGCAATTTCCTCAAGCTCCGCGGGAGTTCTGATAAGGTTCATGTCGTCCACATAAATTACAACGATCACAAATCCAGAGTGTGACTTCTTAATGAACATGCATGGGCAAAGTTCGTTGTTCACATAACCCTGACTTGTCAAATATTCACTCAGACGGTTATACCACATCCGCCCAGATTATTTCAATCCGTAGAGTGACCTCCTCAATCTAGTCAAGAGAGTGTTTCGTGGTCTAGAACTATTTGAACCAATCAACAGGGCCGTCTCTGAGATTTTGGGGACCCTATGCGAAATTTATAAAAGCGCCCCTCCTTAAGATAGTCTTAAAAAATGTAGGACAATGTATTGACGCTAGAAAACAATCACTTAAATCAAAACAAAGTTTAGCATTCACTGATTGCAAGTTTAAAAATATCATTAATAATAAGTAAAAAGAGCTACAAACATATCGTTCACTAAGGGGGGTGTATTCAATTAGGATTCTCAGAGAGTTTCAGGGAATTAATAATTCCAGGGGTATTCAATTAGGAATTTAAAAGATTTTATAAAAATCTTGGTGTATTCAATTGAGATTCTTAAAGACTTCTTACAATTCCCTATAAATTTAGGTGTATTCAACCATAACTTTTTGAAAGTCTCTAAAAGTTTAGGTGTATTGAAAAAGGAATTGGATTTTAACGGATTTGTGATTTGGTGGATTTTGGAGGATTTCAAGGTGATATGTATAAATACCAAAGAGCTTGGCAAATCTCACCTCAACCCTAGAAACTTTGAGAGATTTTGAGCGTGCTGCTCTCTCCTCTCCAGTCTCCGTTCGAGCGAAGGTACAATCTCTGCAACTTCTTCCAATTATTCGTCTGCTTCGATTTTGTCCTTGTTGTGAAGGTTGCGAATTTGTTTCTTTTACCAAACAACTACGGCCAATGAAAATTCCCATATGCCCTAGATATCTTACAAATCTGGGATATGCATAAACCGAACCAACAGAAAGCTTACAGTCTCCATTGGAAACTCTCCAATTTTTTTTTTTTTTTTGGTTAGGCACGAAGCAAATTTACCCTGAATATTTTATCATCCATGTCATGCTAAGGAAAATTGAATATTTTATGTTGTTCTTTCTAGATTAGTGGAAATTTATAATATAGTTAGTCCACTGCCAAGTCTTCTAGTGCCAAGTCTTTCTATGTTAGGGTTAATAAAACAAAAATCTAACTACAGAAACCAAGCAGGTTTAAAACCCTAATTGAAGCGAAGAAACAAAGGGAAAAAACGACCTGCTCGTTTGTTGTTATAGTCATTATACTTGTTGCGTAATCCCTATTAATAATATGTCAATTTGTTGTCCCAATCCTTTTCATAGTCATTTATACTTGTAATCTCTATTATCATGTTATGCTTTTATTGTCATGTCTCATTGTTTTATTATCATTTTATGCATCATGTTATGATAATCTTTATTATCATGTTTTGCTTTTATTGTCATGTCTCATTGTTTTATTATAATGCGTCATCTAGTAAGATTATAAAAATGGGAGATTCACAACAAGAAAAGACAAAAGGAAACTATAATCAGTGGTCTGTGCAAGAGAACAACATGTTGTTACAACTACTTGTTGAGGCCGTAAACAATGGATGGCGTGATGCTAATGGCATAATAAGTAAGCAGACCATAGAAGCCAAAATTGTTCCCGCTCTCAATGAAAAACTTGGGTGTAAAAAAACTGAAGATCATGTTAAGAACCGTATGAAAACATTGAAGGGTCGATTTCAATCAATTTGTCAACTTTTTAGACACAGTTCTGGATTTGGTTGGGACCCTGTCACAAAGAAGTTCACAGCTAGTGATGAAGTATGGGAAGGTTTCCTTAGGGTGAGTTTTTTTTTTTTTTTTTTTTTTAAGAATATATTATTTACACATGATGATCTTTCGTGTTTATACATTTTGTATTTAACAATTTTATTATGTTTTTGTTTTTGCTAGTCTCACCCAAGGAGTCAAGGTATTCGCAAAGAGACATTTGCAGACTATGAAGATTTGATGACTGTTTTTGGTGATGGAACAGCTAAAGGAAATAACTCGATTGGATTGGGCGATGATACTGATGCCACAACATATAGAGTTGAAGAAAGTAGGCCAGTCAGAGTAGACGAATTTCCTCCCTTTGATGAGAACGTCGAGCAACTTGATCCATTATTCCAAACGTCATCCTATGCATCATCTTTCCTAGATGCAAATTTTGAGGCTCCCGCTGCTACACCCGTACAAAAGCTACTTCCAAGGAAAAGATCTCGACCTGAGTCCGAACCAAAATTAAATGGGACTACCTCTCATATCTTTCTTATGGAAAAAGTTTCTGTTGGAATGGATTCGATTGCTGCAATTGCCACTGAAATTCAAGGAATTCATAGCATAATGGTGAAAAGAGAAAAAGACAGAGAAAAAAAAGAAATGGAGAAAAAAGAAGAGGAGAAAAACAACAATGTGTGGGATGCTATCAAAGAGACTCCAAACTTGGATGCTCCTAGTCGTTACAAAGCAGTTGCGTTAGTTCAAAAATTGGGAATGAAAAAAGAGTTCTTGAAAATGACACCAGAAGAACGTTCAGAATGGATAAAATACAATATGGAGTGAATGCGGTTATTTTACATTTGTTTACATCTTGGAGTATTTACTTTTGTTTGATAACATGTTGACTTTGGTTTGATTATTTCAAATTTGATCTTGGAGTATCTAATTTGTTTGATAATACATTTACTTTGGTTTAAATAATATAAGTAGTTTGTTTATTTGCGTGATGCCCAATTGTTGGGCTTCGGATGGTTATCATGATGCCCAATTGTTTATTTGCATGAGAAGTAGTTTGTTTCTTTAACTTTCTCTCTATTATGTTCTAATGGATATAGTTTTGTTTTTTTAGGTGATTCTTTATATAATGTCTGAAAACATGTCTGAAGAGGAAATGGAAAGAGAAGATGAAGAATATCATGAAGTCATTAAGTTACTATTGATGGCAGTACAAGCAATAGTTCAAGTGCTAAATGCGTTAATGGTTATTATACATGATGATCATATTGAACGTCCATTGGCTCGACGACCTATTAGTAGAACTGGATACGATTATATTAACAAGGTATTGAATGAGGATCCTCAAGAATTTCGAGTGCTATATAGGATGTATCCAGATGTTTTCTTAAAGCTATGTGACGTCCTTACGGAAAAGACGCATTTGAAGGGTACAAGATTTATTTGTATTGAAGAAATGGTTGCTACATTTCTACTCACTATTGGTCAAAATTCTCGATATTGCCAAACTCGGGACACATTTCGGCGGTCACATTTTACAACAAGCAAAAATTTCAACAACGTTTTGAAGGCCTTGAACACTATTGCACCAGATTTGATGGTCCAACCTGGATCCACGGTGCCAACTAAAATAAGAGAAAGTACAAGATTTTACCCTTATTTTAAGGTTAGTAACAATAAACTCTTACAGATAAAAAAAAATGTAGGTCTCTGGTTACATCATTATCCAATAAATGTAGGAATGCAATTCAGCTTTACCTGCAAGAATTTGGGGGTCCGCTGGAGCATCTTTTTAGTAGTAGCAAAACGTGTGCTAATGCTTCATTATCTTGACTTATTATTTGTGCACCTTTGACTGTACGAGAGTTATTTTCTAGTCTGTCCAAAATTTGGCAACCTGAATCAAAATGTTACTTAGGAAGTAATAATTGCAATAATTATGCTTCCATTATACAAATTTCATAAACATATGCTTAGCTATGTATTAACTCTTATAATTATTTTAGGATTGTGTTGGAGCTATTGATGGAACACATATACCAGCAATGGTATCAGGACCCGAAGTAGCTAGCTATCGTGATCGTCATGGTAAAATATCACAAAATGTATTAGCATCTTGTAACTTTGATTTGGAATTCATATATATTCTTAGCGGATGGGAGGGTTCAGCTCATGACTCCAAACTATTACATGATGCTGTTTCAAGGAGGAACGGACTTAAAGTGCCAGAAGGTTTGTATTCATTTATTTATTTATTTACACTAGGATTTACCATAAATAATAACTTTATGTGTTTTAATTTTAGGTAAATTTTTTCTAGTGGATTGTGGATTTGCAAATCGTCGTCAATTTTTAGCTCCGTTTCGAGGTGTTCGATATCATCTCCAAGATTTTGCTGGTAACGGTCGTGACCCCGTAAATGCGAATGAATTGTTTAATCTTCGACATGCTTCCTTGAGAAACGTAGTGGAGAGGATATTTGGTGTATTTAAATCTCGTTTCACAATTTTTAAGTCTGCACCTCCATTTCCAATTAAAACACAAGCAGAGTTAGTGTTAGCTTGTGCAGGGTTGCACAACTTTCTTCGCAAGGAGTGTCGTTCTGATGAATTTCCAATCGAACCAGAAGATGATGAATCTGAAGATGAAGATAATGATGATGAACTAGGTAATCAAACTCAAGAGCAACAACGACAGATTGCTAATGCATGGAGAGCTGGCATAGCTACAAATATGTGGACAGATGCTGTGAGTGATAGCATTCAAAGATGAGAAATAGAGAATTAATTGTTTCTACAGATTGGAGTATGCAAACACCTAGAGAGCAGCGATATAACCTGGAGAGTATTCAAACATGGTTGAACGCTGGATAAATCTTTTTGCTTGAGTAGTTATGTTTATATAAAATTATTGGGTTTTTTTTTTTAAACTTTGATAGCTAGTTTATTTTGACACTAATCGATCGGGTTCCTCTTTCATTTTGATAGCTAGTTGAAAACATTGCATATGAACTTGGTATTGCAATTTGGTATTAGTAGGATGAAAATTTGGTTTCTAAAGAGAAGGAAATTGTTGATCAAATTCTCTTCAATTCTCTAACCCCATGTAAAGAATTCTCTCACAATTCATGTGAATTCTCTGGAAGTTATAATTAATTCACTCAAAATCTCTAGGAATTCTTTTTTTTTTTCTCTCAAACTCTCTCAAATTCTATAGATTTAAATTCCCTGAAACTCTCTGAGAATCCTAATTGAATACACCCCCCTAAATAATCAAAAGCAGTTCAATCTTATACAACCAAACAAGAAAACAAACTTCAAAAACTCTAACTTTAAAGTTTCACTTGAATATGTAACATTATTATATGATAATATTGAAAAAATACCATCTTTTATGGTGTATTATTGGCACTCAAAATATCTTATTGTACTCTAAATTTTTATATTTAGAAAGGAAAAAATTACGCTTAAGATGAGATTTTAAAATGCTAACAAAATCAATTTTTGAATATAGAATATTATTTCATAACAAAAGCAATTTTAAATATATAATATTAGTACATATAAATATTAGGTGACAAAAATTTTGGGGGCCCCTTCAAATTTGGGGCCCTGTGCGACTGCACCTTTCGCACCCCCTCAACGCCCTCTCTGCCAATCAATAGAAGTCCTTTTGGAACTTTCATATACATTTTCGTATCTAGATCCCCATAAAGATTACGTGGTTACCACATCCATAAGCTGCATATTCAGTTTTTCGAAAACTACCAAATTGATAAGGTGATGAAACGTTATGACGTCCATTACGGGGAATACGTCTCATAGTAATCAATCCGAGAGTGCTGAGAGAAGCCTTGCGCCACGAGGCATGCTTTGTACCACACTATTTCATTATTCTCATTACAATTCCACACGAAAACCCACTTGTAGCCCATGGGCTTCACATGTGGTGGAGTAGGAGCTACGACCCTAAACACCTTTCGTTTTGCAAGGAAATCGAGTTCGACCTGGATTACTTGTTTCCAATTTGACTAATCCATTTTACGTCGACATTCATTAATGGAGCGTGGTTCAATGTCATCGCTAAGCATGATATCAAACGTAACGGTATACGTTAATGCATAATTGACTATCATCTTATTCTGATTCCAAACCTTATCCAATACTATGTAATGGACTGAAATCTCACAATTCTCGGAAGGCCGACATGTTTCATCTGAAGCATCACCGTAATCTAGAATAACCTTATGCGTTGGAACAGATAAGTAAGCAATGGTCAGATTCAGACTAAGTTCACTAGTTTGTGCCTTTTTCCTCTTCCGGGGTTGTGAATCCTTTGAACTAGGAGACTTGCGACGTTTCAGGGTAGAAGTAGGTGATTGGCTAGCCACCAGTGTACCTTGCCATGTGGGAGGTGCGGCTGCCCCACCCTCTGGGATGGTTCGGCTTTCCACGGCAGTGTTACAGCGTACGATTGGTACGTCCATCCTTGCATGTGCGTTTGCAGCGGGTATGTGTGATCTCGTCACCTTTGCTAGATCAGTAAAAGCATCCGGCATTCTTTGAGCAATGTTCTGAAGATCTAGAATGCGTCGCATTTCAGTTTCAGAATGAAGCATGCAAGGATCTAAATGGGACATAGTGGGAGTAATTCATGACAATTCACGGTGTTCTATAGGAACGTTAGTGATCTTATCTCCCCCTAACAGCGGGAAGATTGTCTTATCGAAGTCATAATCTGAAAAATGTGCGGTAAAGAGATCTTTTATCAAGGGCTCTAAGTAGCGAATAATGGATGGTGAATCATAACTGACATAGATTCCCATTTTTCTTTGAGAATCCATTGTTTTACGTAGTAGCAGAGCTATTGGCACATAGACTGCGCACCCAAACACACGTAAATGCAAGACGTTAAGCTCGTATCCAGTAACCAATCGTAACGGTGAATAAGGTTAAATAGCGGTGGGCCTTAGGCGGACCAACATAGTTGCGTGTAATATTGCATGGCCCCATGCAGATACCGGCACTTTATGAAAGCTTTTACCAAGCCATTTTAGGTATGAACATAGGGTACATGATGTTCAACTTCAATCCTAATAGACATGCAATAATCATTAAAGGTTTGTGACGTAAACTCTCTAGCATTATCCAATCGAATCGACTTGATCGGATAATTAGGGTGGTGAGCCCAAAACTTAATAATTTGTGTTAGGAATTTGCAAATGCAACATTGTGTGTGGACAACAAACAGACATGTGACCATCGTGTCGATGCATCAACCAACACCTTAAAGTATTTAAATGGTCCGCACGTTGGTTGGATAAGTCTACAAACATCCCATTGAATCCTTTGAAGAAATTTAGGGGGTCGTGAATAATCTTTGTAAGTGATGGTTGAATGTTCAACTTCCCCAAGGAACATGCTTTGCAAAGAGGATGGCCATGATAAGATTTCAAGTGATGCCCATGAGATGCTTTGAGGATACGATGCATCATATCTCGTCCGGGGTGTCCCATTCGACCATGCCAAAGTAGCAAAGTGTCCTAGAACCCAGCACTAGGGTGTGTCTCTACGGCTCGAATGGTTGTTATGTATAACCCACTCGAGAGACGTTCCAGCTTCTCATGAATATACTTCCGACCATATTCATAAGAAGTGATACAAAGAAATTCAGAACCATTCTCTTCAGTGGTTTCAACATGATATTGATTATCTCGAATGTTTCTAAAACTCAGCAGCGTTCTTACTGAATGGGGAGAATATAATGCCTCTTTAATGGTTAATTAAGTACCATTGAACAACATTATACGGGCCTTTATGTATCCTTCTATCAGGTTGGATGTGCTTGAGAGGGTTGTCAGAGGTGCATTCTTAGGTACGAAGTTAGTAAGATAGTGTTTCTCACGCAATATGGTGTGCGTAGTTGCACTATCAGCCATACAACTAACTTCCCCACTAGTCATACCCAGAAATAAATTAATTGAATTAGTCACTTGCATAAATATAATTCCATTCATTCAATTAATCAATTTGAGAAATAATGTCCATAAAATAATATCCAAAGTTCAAAAAAAACCAAACCAAACAAATAATTCCAAATACTTAGAAAAATTGTCCGAAAATTAAACCATAAACCTAGAAATTAGGGGGGTTCGGCCACTAGGGGTTAAACACCCTAAAAACATGTCTAAAATTTATTCTTCCCTAGGAGCGGATGCCTCCTGAAAATCTGAAACCTGTAGAGTTGTAGTAGTCGCTTCAAGGATTTCTACATACGCAAAGTTGGACTCACAACGGGAATGATACTTGGCAATGGCCTCGGGGGTAGCTCGGCATACGTGTAACAACCCGTCCCGATATTTATTTACAGATTTTTGGAACGAGGGAATTTTGGTAATTTTACCCTTGCGGGCTTGATATTTTCTTTTGGGTTTGCTTTTGGGCCTTATTTTGTGTGCCTTGTGGTGCCACTTGCTTTTGGGTTGTCCCCTGTCCCACTCTCATTTCCTCCCTCTTTGGACTTGTGCCTTCTCTCCCTCCACACAATCTCATACCTTTCTCTCTCTTGCTCACTTTCTCTCCTGAGCTATCTCTGTGCTCTCCCCTCTCCCGCGACACCCACACCCCGAGCCACACTTACACATCGACGATAACACCTACCAGCCATCAAACCCTGAAGCTTTGGGGAGGGGGAGGGGTTAGTGAAGGTTCAAACACGAAAATCAACTCGGGGAGGTGTTTTCCCAATTTTCCAACGAGTTTGACGACTTTCGAGCCAATTTCCGGCCAGCTCCGGCCACGGTGAGGGACCACAAAGGTATGATCTCATTCTTTATCTCTCAACCTTCATTTTGGCTTTTAAATCTTTGGAAATGATCGAGGATCGGTGTTGATCGGAGCTTGGGAAGCTCCGATCTTCTTCCTATTCGAAACCCTCCTGAAAACTGGGTCGACCCGACCTGGTAACCCTAAACCTAGACCCAAAAGCCCATTGTACCAGCCTAAGCACTTGGGTCGGGCTTTCAAGCCCAAACCCAATATAACCCAACCCTAAACCCTTTAACCCAATAACTCAAACCTAGGCCTTTGGGCCATGGAACCTTTGGCCTAAATCCTGGGCACAGGCCTAACCGTGGGGCCCAAAACCCTCAGCCCAAGCCCAGACCTAATCGGATCCCAGAACCCAAGCCTCGTGTGAGTGGCGCATGGGCTTGAGTGAAGGGCTGCCTGTGATGGCGCGTGGAGCACACGCACCTCCGCTAAAGGTACTGTGCTCGGCCACCGTCCACGGTGAAAATCACTGCGGTGCCGACGACTTTTCCGACGACCTATCTCGGCACATGGCCGTCGAGGCCTCCATCCCGTGGCGGCGCATGAGGCCGCGTGCGGCAGTGCGTGGTGGTACCCGAGGTCCCCCTTATGTTTTTTGACGTCCTGAATCCGTTTATGACGTTCGTTTTCCGAAATTCAATTGTTATGGTATAGTTTTATTAATTGGACCCTTTATGTGCTTAGGTGCATTTATTGTGGCATTTCCGTCTTCGCTAGTTTGCGTGGCTCTTCGACGCCGAAGTATCTATGAGTGGACCCCTTCCAAAATGCATATTTTACTATTAGGAATGCATACAAGAAAAGCATGATTTAATGGTTACATTTTACGAAACGTTTATGAGTAAATTTTATTTACACTCTATGAGATATCATGCTTTATTAAGAATATTTTGGAATGCCATACTTTATTGATTTTTACGTTCTTTATAGTATATATGATGAATGACTATATACTATGAAGATGTTTTAAGATATGATGTTTGAGCCACTGAGCTCTGTTGAGATATATGTACCTATGTTGGAAAGATTATATACAATGTTTTTGTGCTTATGTAGTGGTCACTGTTCTGCCTACGGGCGTATGTTCCGCCTACGGGCGTTTGTTCTGCTTATGGGTGCATGTCCTGCCTTCGGGTGAGTATGATACCACTATTTAGCACACTATATATGATATATGTTTTATGAAAGGTTGTATGGCATGCTAGGGTTTTTGGAAAACCTATCACATATTATGCTATTAGTTTTCATAAACTTTGGGGGTTAGTACGTTGTGGAATAACTATGTTTGTACTACTTATATATCAACTTGGTCCACTCATGTTTTGTTTTGCGCCCCCTCAGGACATAGAATCAAGCTGTACAATCCCGACGTCAAAGCACTCCCGCATTGGCATCTTCGAGTCCTCCCGATGTAGGACCCATCTTTTTGTTCATTCAATTTTATATTATTTCCTTTTTAGTGTCTCGAATTAGTTGTATGCTCTGAACATGTTCCTCATTTTCAATTATATTTAAATTTATAAGTCTTATTTATATTCATCGGTTCTCATGCATATTAGTGTGGCTTCGTTACCTTCAAGTGTCGGCCAACACGTGCCTACCTTGGTGTTTGGAGTATATCAGGGTCGGGCATGTCAATACGCATGACCAATGATCTCTTGATCCACATAGGTAGCACATGTCCAATTTAGTGGAATCCGATTGAACGATAGCTTTTCCACTGTTCTTGAAGTTTGGGGCCTTCGGGGCAAGGGGTTGGAACTTGTGGTGAAGTTTCCTCCCTTGGATGAGCCTCTGTTCGGTGAACCTTGGGCTTATGGTGGGGATTGCCGCCCTTTCCCACGACCATGACGGGATCTCCGTTAGTTGTGGCTGCTAGAAGTTGTCGCGTGCGCTTCAGGCGTGGTGTTTGAGCCGGTAGGTCAAGCTTGATGATTCTTCATCAACAGCTGGTTCTGCTTTTCAGTGAGAAGTAGAATATATATCAAATCCAAAATTTTGGTGAACTTCTGTGCCCTATATTGTTGCTGCAAGACAATATTGGTGGCATTGAAGGTCAAATAGGTATTTTCCAGGAAATCCTGTTCAGTTAAGTCCTCGTTACAGAACTTAAGCAGTGATCAGATTCTACAAACTTCAGAGTTTTATTCATTCACAGACTTGAAGTCTTGGAAGCTTAAATGCTGCGAGTCGTGTTTTGCTTCATGTAAGAATATGTCTTTCTGGTGATCAAAGCGATCCACCAGTGCGAGCCAGAGGGTATGGGGATCCTTCTTTGTGAGGTACTTAGTCTGCAGTGCATGTGTCTACGGATGAAGATCATAGCAGTAGCTTTATGAGATTCGTCGATTGGTTCCTCAATGGTAGCTGTAAGACTCTTTGCAGTAAGATGGAGCTTCACATCTTGAACCCACTTTAGGTAGTTTCTTTCAGAGACTTCCAAAACGGTGATATCGACCTTGTTCAAGTTCGACATGTCCCTAAGCAGAGGGTACAACAAAACGTGGTTAGTCATGTGGAAAGCCATAAACATACATTGTGGAACATTCAGGTTCTATAGACATGTATTTGTTTAATTTATGCATGAAAGCTACATGTTTCATGTGGTAAGTTTTGAATGAAAACTTCAGGTTTCAAAGGCACTAAATTCAAAACTGCAGGTTCGATTTGGTTATGAACGTTTTAGTTTATATATATAGGGGTACTTGCAAGAACACATAATACAATATACAATAAAGTGTAGTGGATTTGTGGATTGCTTCAGGAATTCAAGTGCGAGTGCTTCGGGACTACGAAAGATAGTCAACGGTTCAAAGAGACGAAATAATTTATTGAATCGTTAATGCCAAAAAGAGAGCTTGAGGCCAATAATTTTGGATTAATTGTCAGATTAGTAGACTGCTGGTCACTTTAATTAATTCAATAGATTGAGACCATTCGGGGTCGATCGTAGAAGCAAAAATAATTATAACATTTGGGTTAAAATTATTTAGAATGCCAAAAATTAGCATTGGGTTTGAAAAACCATAGCCCACAAATGGTGGGCATGGGTGCCGTGAGTAAGGCAAGGCCCTATAGAGTCCAATTTGGTGCCGTGAGTAAGCAGCCGTAATCATGGTTGCAGGCCACGAGTCCAATTTGGTAAGCTCAGCCGTGAAGGTTGGCGTGTTGGGTCTGGGGCAGGCACATGGGTCAAGGCCCAAAGGGTATGTGAGTGTGCAAAGAAACCTCAGTCCCAGTTGGGTTTCAATTGTGGGCCGTAGGGACAAGGCCAGCCGCATGGGCTGCCTTCTGGTTTCGCGAGCTAGGGCTAAGACAAAGCCCAGGAAGCATGTAAGCTTGTTGGCGTGGGCCGAGACAGGGAACTGGTCCAACAAGCCAAGAAGGCCGGTGCAGAAGAACCGAGGCTTCAGGCCTATGTCAAGGACAAGCCCAACATGCTTATGGCATGCGGGTTGGGTTGGGTTTAGACTAGGGCTTTAGGCTCGTGTATCAGGCAACCCAAGGCGTCGGAGATGCCATCCCGAGGTTTGTCGCCACATGATTGGGTTTCAGGCCAGCACGGTGGTGCTGCGAAAAATTACCCAATTTTGTTTTTTTTCCCCCCCGAATTCTAGAGTTAAAAACCCTAATTACTTCTAAATTAATTTCGATTCTTTTGACTCACAATTCCGCATAGCATGTATGCGGAATGCATGAACAATTATATATATTGACAAATATATGAACATATATACGATATATATAATAGGAAGGAAAATATAAATATAGGGGTTCATTCATCATGGGGAATGATTTCATGCTTCAAGGTTTTTTCAAATATCTTAATTTAGTTTAGAAGAACCTGATTGGCAGAAAACGATTCGCCTTTGAATTTGTAGAAGATAACCTCCTCCTACAATCCTTCAGTTCCTTAGCTTTTGGCAAGAGCGTGCTGATAACGTGTTGTCGGCCTAATTAACTGAGCGATCTAAGGAATAGAGAGAGAGGGGGCCGACAACAACAAGAGAGAAAGAGAGAGATTTAATTATGAGGTGTATCTTGTATCACCCCCTTATACCTTTATTTATAGTAGTAGGAAGGGTAAAATCCTTACCCTTATAGGATTACATCTCTTAATAGGTAATCAACTCCTAATAGGTAACTACAAGATACTCCTAGATATACTAGGATTTACACATTCACATTCCTAATCTGATAGGACTGCAACACGTTTTAGATTGTTAAAGTACATTATGAACTAAGTCAGCAACTAATCTCTTTTAAAAAAATGAAGATCCCTTTAGAGATGAGTCCATCTTTTTGTCACGAAATTGATTTTGTATGAATTTATAACACCAGTTGGCATGCCAAATAATATGACCATCAAATACACTAATATTTTCTAATTCTGGTCTTTTTATCTATAAAACAAAATAAAATAAAACCAAATTAAATAATTGAAATAGTAAATTGTAGCTATTGTTTCTCAACTTTAATCAAATTGGAGTAATGATCCTTCAATTAACAATTCATTGCTATTGGCCTCTCAATTCATCAAAATGTGTAGCTATGATCATCTTCGTCAACTTCGTAAGAATTTTGTCAAAATAAATTATGTTGGAATGACCATTGCTACAATTGGGGTCCCTCAACTCATCAAAACGTGTAGCTATGGTCTTTTTCGTCAACTTATTCAGAATTTTGTCAAAATGAATTATGTTGGAAAGACCATTGCTACAATTGGGTTAAAGTTGAGGGACAATTGCTCCAATTGGGTTAAAGTTGAATGATCATTTCTCCAGTTAATTAAAATTAAGGGACCAATGATAATGCATTTTTAGTTGAAGGATCATAGCTGCACGTTGTGATGAGTTGCTGGACCAATGATAATTGATTTTTAGATGATGGACTATTGCTTCAATTAGTTAAAAACAAAATCAATTAAATTAAATTAAATAATAAACAACATGCTAAATTTGTTTTTTGTATGCTTATTTCATAAAAATAAATTTAAATTTAAATTTACATCGAACCAAGTCCTGAGAATCATATTCATATTAATAGAAGAGGACTCAGTCTCTCTTTGCAATCTCTAATGGAGGAATGGATAGATTATCTTGATTACATCGACGAACCCCAACCCACCGATTTCCTCTGGCCCAACGGCACTCGTTTCGGCGATTTCGAATTCTCCGCCCTCGATGTTCCTGCTGCCGCCGCTTCCTCAGCCTCACAGTCACAGGAAAAAGAGTGCCCCCGCAAGAGGTATTTCCTCCTCTTCCGCTTTCCATGAAATCTTCAGAAATGTAAATGCGTTCTTAGTCACGAAAGCTCCAAACTTTTTGTCACGGAATTGATTGTTTGATTGATGGTGTTTTGGTAATAAGGGGACGACCGGATTCGTGCTCTGGATCAGGGGCAAAAGCTTGCCGTGAGAAATTGAGGAGGGAGAGATTGAATGACAGGCATGTATAAAATCTTAATTTATTTTATGTTATTTTATTTTTTTACAAATTTGAAGAAATGGGTTGTTTTGTAATGATGAAAAGAATGGTGAGTCTTTGTTTTCTTTGTGATTGAAAAGTATTGGTGTTTGATTAATATGTTGCAGGTTTGTGGAGTTGAACGGTGTTTTGGAGACTGGGAGGCCGCCGAAGACGGACAAGGCTGCTATGCTTGATGATACCATAAGGGTTTTGAACCAGCTGAGAGCTGAAGCTCAGGAGCTCACAGAAACAAATCAAAAGTTACTTGAAGAAGTTAAAAGTTTAAAGGTTCGATATACATCATTTACTTGAAGTTTTTGTTTTTATTCTTTTATGGTTTTGTTACGAGTGTTCTGAGATTTGACTTAAGGTTATCTTTAATTCAGCCAAATATTGTGTTGGAGAAGACCGATAACACTGATTTTAAGAGCAGTATTCTGTTCGTTTCAGCTAATTCTTTCGAACCATTTCTCCAGTCTAGTATTTCAAACTTCTGCGGTTATTGCTTGTGATGATCTGAAATGAACAGAATACTCCTATAGAGGATCTTAAAGCCGTGATAGGGCGTTTATGATTGATGTAATGCTTTTATTGTTTCCATGTGGTTGGTGCTAACCTCGGGTAAAGTTTCAAATGTCCTCCTTGCTTTACTTTATACCTGGGTCAAGCTCCTCTGATGGAGATAATATCATACAATTCATCTAATTTTACAATAGACTTGATTTGTGGCATCTATAAGCTGAGCCTACAAGGATTCATTCTCCAAAACAATAGTCCATTACTATGATAATTTGCAGTTATAACTATTAAGAATAGGGAATTGATATTCACACACCTGTTTTCTTGTTTTACATGCCCCTGTTGGTTTTGTCCGTTGATTCTCCTTTGATTTATCCAATCCAAAGGCTAGAACCATACATGGGTGTGTACGAGGAGAAAAAGGGTGTGCGAAAATCACTTCCTTTCATAATATCCCTTGCTCAGATGTTATATCATTAATTTATCTGTTGTGTTACTGCTTGCTGGTTTTTAGATCAGTTTCTTCCCACTTCAAAACACGTAAATTCCAAGTGTGTTAAATCCTATTTATGTATCTTGTAAGCCTGTGTCCATCCTTTGTAACATTATGTTAGGTTCTTTCTTGGAGTTAGAACTTCTACCCCATTATACGATGGACTGGTTTCCAATCTGTTGCAGTTAATCAGAGGTATTACTATTAACTTAAGGGTGCATTTGGATGCAAGGATTTAAGAAAATTATTTAAGAATCAGTACAACAGAACTTTTGAGTACTCACTTAGTTGACTGTTCTTGCATATTACAGGCAGAGAAGAACGAATTTCGTGAAGAGAAACTCGTACTGAAAGCAGATAAAGAACGGCTGGAGCAGCAGTTGAAAGGTATGGCAATTTCACCTTCTGGGTTTGTTCCAACCCACCCAGCGGTACCAGCTGCATATCATCCTGGGGCAAACAAGATGGCAGTCTATCCTAGCTATAGTCTGGTCCCGATGTGGCACTATTTGCCTCCATCGGCCCGTGATACATCTCGTGATCATAAACTTAGGCCCCCCGCTGCTTAGGTTTTTAATAAAGCACTTGGATAATTTTAGATGCCTTCATTTACATTTCTGACCATTTTATTGATCATTTAGAATATGTCAGCGCTGTTTCAATTGCCTGATTTTAATTTGGCTGGTGGCACTTGTGTGGCAGAATTGTTAAATGTAAGCTTGAAGGCTCTCATTTACGGAATAAAACAGTTAGTAAATGTCCAGTATTTAGCATATTTTGCTTTTACACCCCAACCTTTTTCAAGAGCATATCTGATAGCACTGGTTCTTGGCAACATATACACTGAATTTCTTTCTTTCCTAACATTTTTCTTTTCTATCCGTCTGTTGTGAATTTCTTATTAAATGCATTGTGCAATACTGAAGTTGATGGAATTTGAGCACTTGCCGGGCAAACAAATGCATCAAGCAAAACTATTTTTAATGGAACTTTTCTTGCTCCCATGTTTGCTCATACAAACTGCAAGTTATGACATGTAAAATGCCATTTGACATGTAAAATGCCTTCAATGAACTATAGATGCTTGCCCATAAATGCATTTCGTAGTGAGCAATGCAAGCAAACCTCCCTGTATAAAGTCTCTCACCGAGGACAAAGTACGCTACAACAGCAAGCAGTATCGCTGAAGATGGCCCTTTCTTTTCTGTGCACTGTTGGACGAAGATTATAAGACCCGAGTACACTGCTGCTTGTCATACGCCTACCCGCATTAGATGAATCTTAA
Organism: Malus fusca; assembly: GCA_035220775.1. Taxonomy (NCBI): domain Eukaryota; kingdom Viridiplantae; phylum Streptophyta; class Magnoliopsida; order Rosales; family Rosaceae; genus Malus; species Malus fusca. The sequence goes on along the minus strand of CM069074.1, from coordinate 18,651,940 downwards.
TGATTCACTAGTGTATGACAACATTTTACACTCCTTAATTCTGCTTACCAAATACTAAAAATAAAATGGTTATCAAATGTAGTAAGTTTAAATTTTCCGAAAATCCTGACACTTACAAAGTACAATATTGACCAGAGGTCAACGTTGAATCCAATTACTCTATATGCTCTATGCTCTATGCATACTGCAAAAACAGTTGCTTGTGCTGCCCCTATAAACTCATCCATGCAGTCAGTGATAGTTGCGCAGGATATCTTCTCAATGTGATTGCCTACATTTTACATTTTTATTTTTAATTATTTGCATACATATCAATTATAAAAATTCATCTGTATTCTCAAATATGCAGGAATTCTGCAATGTGGGTAAACTGCAAGTTATAAAATTGCAGTTAACCGGTGACAACGGTTGAGACAATTGATATAAGCTCCACCACATATTTACCGGTTAACTGCACTTCCTAAATATCTGTTAACCCTGTTAGAAAACTCATTGACATTTGCAACAGTTAGAATTAAACCCTTCAACCAGTTCTTGCGGATGGAGGATTTATCTTGAATATGAATTAATGGACGTCATGAAATTCTCATAATAGGCCCCTTGTAGAATTTCATGGTCATTACACCGGCTAAAGAGACGACGGTGCCCAAAACTTTTGCTAACCCGTGAGGACTTCAAAGATAAACCTCTAGCCCGAAATCAAAAGTAGTTTATAAGAGAACTTCTATTAGCACTCCAGACAATCATTCTACGCTCCTTCAAATGCAATTTCTACTTTATGTTTTATAAACAAGGAAGTAAAATGACTTTTAATTACCGTTTATTGAGGATAAAACGTGAATTCATGCTTTGAATTTATGGATGAATGGGTGTACTAACCTCAGTTCAACTGCAATTACGAAAGATAGGGAAGCTGTGGTTTTGATCATGGATGCAAGGAACGTCGGAGAGGTGTATCTTAAGCTGGCAAAGTACATGTTTAAAGTCAAACTTATCCTACAACTATTGAAAACAGCGCATAAATTAGGTTTTTATTTATTCCCTTATGATGAGAACCATATACGGGTTTTAAAATCTAAACACCTTACCCAAGAAGTGAAAGAACAAAAATTCTAAGAAAAGAGCAAATGTGAGCTTTGGTTTCTCTTTTCTGCAGGACATAGGCAAAAGAAAACATCACTAGAAATGTTAATGTTATCATGATTGGTGTAGGAAAATGTTCTTTTATTATCAGACAGTCTGACATGTTACGTTGTAAAGAATATGTAAAAATGTTGAACTTATTGTGACGTGATTAAACAAAACAAGCAATAAATATGGAAAAAGAAAGTTACCCTATAATTAAGTACCAATGTAGCTTTATATAACTCTCAATAATTTTAGGTAACAGGGAACATCACTAGGGCTGATACTGTCTCGATAAGTACGTAGACATGAGGGTTCATCCCAGGATTGAAGGAAGGTTCTGTGGGAAAATATAGAAATGTAAACGCCACCTGAGCTAAACCCATGATGAGGTGTGGCTTGGACTTCATATAAACTGTCCCACGATTACGACATCTCTTTCTTCCTTCTCTTCTATTTAAATATTTGACACGCTGGAGGAGCACATCATGCATGCACTCATATAGAATATATATATATATATTTCAGTCTTGATTCTTGTTTGTGTTGACAGTATCAGGTTCTTGATTAAGTTCTACTAATGTGATCTACTATCATTATTTTTGTATTCTTTTCTGTGAAAAGAAGCAAAACTTGTCTGCTAATTGACCACTTTTTATTCTATGATGCAAAAATCATATTCGAAAGCTCTACTTTTTGTTGTTGTATATAGAAAGTGCTACCTAGTTAGGAATCATGTATGTCATTACATTCTTTTGGAATATGAACTTTGCACCATAGATTTTTCAGGAACTATTTTAATTTATTTTTTATTAATAGAAAAAAAAAAGTTCTGATAACATTGTGAACTAGATCACTACTACAAATAACAGTTTGTGTGACAAAGCACAGTTCGTCATGCAAAGACAAAAAACGTCGCTTGAGAATTAGCATGACGAAACCTTCATCACGTGGAGCCCTTTGCGCAAAGGTCGTGAAAGAAGGGTTTATGCGACGACAGCGTAAGATACGTCGTGCAAAATGCCTTTGTGCAACGACAATAACCTGCATCTTGCGAAATTTTTTGCGCGTCATAGCTTGTGTGCCCGCAAGAGGTATTTCTTCCTCTTCCGGTTTCCTTGAAACCTTCAGAATTCAATGCGTTCTTAATCAATTTTATCTTGATCTTATGTGTTTTTTATTCTCTTTTGATTTATCCAATCCACGGGCTGGAACTATACATGGGTGTGTACAAGGAGAAATAGGGTGTGCGAAAATCACTTCCCTTCATAATATCCCTTGCTCAGATGTTATATCATTAATTTATCTGCCCTGTTGGTACCGGATATAATCTGTTGTGTTACTGCTTGCTGATTTTTAGATCAGTTTCTTCCCACTTCGAAACACGTAAATTCCCAGTGTGTTAAATCTTATTTATGTGTCTTGTAAGTAAGGTTCTAAAAGACGCTAGGTGCTAGTCGGGCGGTGGGCTGGCACCTAGCGCCTAGGCGGCTAGGCGGGGCCTAAGCGGGCACCTAGGCAGACTAGGCGGATTTAAGTAAATCTATTATATTTTCGTGCAAAATAAGTGTATCTTATACTTAAAATATATATAATTACATCATGAACTACAAAATAGAATGACTTATATATTATGAAGTATTGGAACATAATGAAAACATGGTGAACAAGCATATAATGTCTGTTCGTCTAAGTATTCAACAAGTCTCTTACAATTTATTGAAAAAAATAAAATGCAACATAAAGGTTATCTATTTTCTGTTTAAGTGAGTCGCAACCTAGACGGGTGTCTAGGTGGGTCTGGGCGGGCTAGGCGAGTGCCTAAGCGGTCTAGGCGGGCGCCTCAGCAGGTCTAAGTGCCATTTCTTCATTTTCAAATTCTCATGCATTAATCGGGACGGTGGCCAACCGTCTAGCGCCTAGGCAGAGATTTTTAGAACATTGCTTGTAAGCTTGTGTCCATCCTTTGTAACATTATCTTAGGTTCTTTCTTGGAGTTGGAACTTTTGACCCATTATATTGTCACGATGGACTGGTTTCCAATATGTTGCAGTTAATTAGAGGTATTAACTTAAGGGTGCATTTGGATGCAAGGGTTTAAGAAAATTATTTGAGAATCAGTACGATAGAACTTTTGAGTACTCACTTAGTTGACTGTTCTCACGTAGTTGACTGTAGAAGAATGAATTTCGTGAACTTGTACACAAAGCAAATAAAGAACAGCTAGAGCAGCAGTTGAAAGGTATGGCAATTTCACCTTCTGGGTTTGTTCCAAATCACCCAGCGGTTATCATCCTGGGGCAAACAAGATGGTAGTTTATCCTAGCTATAGTTTGGTCCCGATGTGGCAATATTTGTTAGGAAATGCATTTTATTATTTCTATTTGTAATTCCAGCCGTTAAAAGGTTTTGTCCTTTAGTGATTTAGTTAGGTAAAGGAATGTTGAGTTGGCATTTCTAAGTGGAGAGACTACTTAAAGGGAGCAATGGTTGAGTTGCTTCTCTAACGGATATATCGGTTTTATTAAATAAAAAAATAGGCACGAGTTCCTCGCTCGTCGTCTCCCTCTTCTATTTCATCCAATTCTCCATTGCTGTACTATCTAGGTTGAGCAGGTTCTTATTATTGGTATCACCCAATTTCCATCTTGGTCTCTTTGTGCATGCCCCACTACAATCCTAACACTCGATTATCTCAAATGGACGCTTGAGTTGCTGCTTTGGAGTATTCTTTTGCTGCACTCTCTGAATCCATTGATTTGAAAATGGCGATGTTCTTGGAAAAATTTCGTCGCGAGATGGCTTGTTCTCATGAGGGTGGGGGTTCGTTTTTCGATGCCGATCCTCTTCCCCAAACTGTCATCACCGATTCTCCCGATTCCGGTAAACTCGACCCTCATCCACCTCCTCTACGCCAAAATTGGCAGCCTCGCATCGATTTCCCCAGATTCATTCCCAGTGAAGATCCACTTGCTTGGATCTACAAAGCGGAGCAGTTTTTCACTTACTATTCCGTTCCTGAGCTACAGAAGGTCTTGATAGTTTCATTCCACTTGGGAGGGGAGTGACTCCAGTGGTTTCGATGGCACAACTGTTTGAAGACCACTCCTCGTTGGGATGCTTTCACCCACGCATTTTGCAGAGAATTTGGGCCCTCAGAATTTGAAGACTATGCTGAGGCACTCTTCAAATTGAAACAATCAGGTATTCTTAAAGATTACATCACTGAGTTTAGGCGTTTGGAAAATCGAACTCATGATTTAGGGCCTATTTTATTAAAGAGTTGCTTCTTGGGAGGCTTGAAACGTGAACTAAGATATGATGTTAAATTGTTGCGACCCTCTGATGTGCATGATGCTATTTCAATTGCCTTACAAATTGATGCTAAATTATGTGATCTGAAGAGTAGCTCTGTTAGGCCTTCGCCCTAGACTCGCTCTTTGCACCCATCTCATGCATCACTCACCACTCCTAATGCTAAACCCTTTAATTTTCTTGTGAAGAGGTTGTCCCCGGAGGAGATTCACAAAAAAAAAAAAAAAAAAAGGGTGATTGTTGGTTTTGTGATGAAAAATGGAGCATGGGACATAAGTGTGATAACAAGCAACTTCTCATGCTTGATTTAGTGTACCCTGAAGATGAGATTGCCACTGCTATAGTAAAGGAACCACTTCCTGATTTATTAAAGATGGAACTTAGTGAATGTGCATTTTATGGCACACTAGCTAAGACCACTATGAAAACAATGAAGGTCATAGGCTCGGTGAATGGTCAACATGTTTCAGTACTTTTGGATTCTGGTAGTACACATAATTTCATGGACTCTAGACTCCTTAAGAATTTTTCTTGGCACACTCAACCCATTAGACCATTTGAAGTAATGATTGCAGATTGGGGTAAGGTTAGTAGTTCAGGTTGCTGCACCAATGTTGCTTTGTCTATTTGGGGTTATGACTGTGTTGTGGATCTGTATTCCTTGCCACCAGGAGGGTGTGACATAGTATTGAGGGTTCAATGGCTTTCCTCAGTTAGTTCGGTTCTCTAGGATTTCCAGTTACTAACTATGGAATTTGCCAAGAATGGTTCTCAGTACGAACTTAGTCACAATGATTCAACTGCTCCATTGATTTAGGAAGTGACTCTCCAACATCTTTACAAGGAGATTTCCAACTCAAATCTAAGACTATTCCTTTACTCCATGGAAGGAAGGTTGGTTGAAGCCTGTGATATGAATTCCTTGCAACTCAAACAACTACAATAAGTCTTAGGGCAGTTTGGGACTATCTTTGCCTTACCTATTGCATTACCACCTAGTAAGGTTCACAATCATCAGATTCCACTAATTCTTGGATCTAAACCTCCTAACATAAGACCCTACCACTATGGCCGTTTACGTAAGACTGAAATTGAGAAGGCAGTCCAAGAACTACTTAAGGTAGATTTTATTAGGCCAAGTCACAGTCTTTTCTCTTGTCCAGTTCTCATTGTGAAGAAAAAAGAAGGAACCTTCAGAATGTGTATGGATTAAACAAAACTTAATGCCATAACAATCAAGGACAAGTACCCTATTCCTTTGATTGATGACCTCTTAGATGAATTACATAGTGCTAGGTTTTTCTTTAAGCTTGATTTAAGGTCAGGTTATCATCAAATTTTGATGCATCCTCAAGATATTGAAAAGACTACATTCAAAACCCATGAAGGTCACTATGAGTTTCTAGTGATGCCTTTTGGGCTCATTAATGCCCTAGCAACCTTACAAAGTCTCATTAATGATATATTGAGACCCTATTTGAGGAAATTCATTCTTGTGTTTTTCGATGACATACTAGTTTATAGTAAAACTTGGGAAGATCATCTGTTGCATCTTAAAATGGCATTTGCAGCTTTGCAGCAGCACCAATTTTATGTTAAAAAGCAGAAATGTGCTTTTGGATAGAGTAGAGTGGAGTATTTGGGCCATGTCATATCGAGCAAAGGTGTAGAGGTTGATCCCTCCAAAATTCAGGCTATACTGGAATGGCCTAAGCCTAATACAATGAAAGAGTTGAGAGGTTTCCTTGGTCTCACAGGTTATTACAGAAAATTTGTGCCGAGTTTTGGCAAAATTTGCCAACCACTCTATCACATGACTAAGAATGAGGGATTTGTGTGGACTACAGAAGTTGAAGAAGCTTTCCAGAAGCTTAAGGATACCATGACCTCCTCACAGGTCCTAGCTGTACCAAATTTTACACTGTCATTTGAGTTGGATGTGATGCCTCTGATACTGGGATTGGTGCAGTTTTGCAGCAATAAGGGAGACCAATTGCATTTACTAGTCGAGCCTTGGGACCTAAGAATCAATCTCTCTCCACCTATAAGAGAGAGCTCATTGCAATTGTCCATGCTGTCAAGAATGGTAGTCCTATCTACAAGGTAGGCACTTCATAATAAAGACTGGTCAATGTAGTTTAAAATACTTCCTTGACCAAATGGCTCACACATCATTCCAACAGAAGTGGGTGTCTAAATTGATGGGGTTTGATTATGAAATCCACTTTGAGAAGGGTGCTAATAACATAGTTGTTGATGCTCTTTCTAGAAGACATGACACATATCTTAATACTCAATGCTCTAAGAGAATCAATGAACCATCTATGAGTTGTCAAGCTATCTCCTACCCCTATTTTGGGTGGTTAGACGAGTTAAGATGGTATAATGAAGAAGATGCTTGGATCAAGGAAAGATTGGCGGAGATTACAGATCATGGGAAATGAACAGCCAGTGGTTCTCAGTTAGCCCATTATCATGTTGACAATGGCCTACTAAAGTACAAGTCCAAGATAGTTCTTAGCTCCGATTGCACTTGGAAGGCTAGGCTCTTAGATGAATACAATTTAACACCTGCAGCAGGTCACCAAGGGGTTTTGAAGACCTACCAAAGGCCAAAAAAGGGTTTTTATTGGCCAGGTATGAAGAGTGACATTAAAACCTACATCTCAGAGTGTAATACTTGCCAACAAAACAAGTATGAAACTCTATCTCCTCTGGGTCTACTTCAACCTTTGCCAATCCCTCAAAAAATTTGGACTGATATAAGTATGAACTTCATTGTGGGGTTAAACCCTTGCAAAGGCAAAACTGTCATTCTAGTGGTAGTGGATAAGTTGACTAAGTATGCTCATTTCTTAGCTTTAGCTCATCCCTACACTGCCTTAACTGTTGCTCAGTTGTTTGTTGATAAAATATTTAAGCTACATGGAATGCCATCCACAATTGTGAGTGACAGAGATCCATTGTTTTTGAGCTCTTTTTGGAAGGAGTTCTTTAAGTTGCAAGGATCCTAACTTTGCATGAGCTTTGGGTACCATCTTCAGAGTGATGGACAAACTGAGGTGGTCAAAAGAGGTGTTGAGACTTACCTGAGGTGCTTTGTGGGAAATAAGCCTAAAGATTAGGTTAAATGGTTACAATGGGCCGAATGGAATTATAACACTTTCTATCATACATTTTCAAAATTCAGTCCATTTGAATTGGTATACGGATATCCTCCTCCTCATGTTATTCCCTATGAGTAAGGCACTGTAAAACTGGACTCCGTGGAACAAGAATTGATTGAGAGAGATAAGGTGCTTACTATACTCAAGTCTAACTTAGCAATGGCTCAGAATAGAATGACAGTTCAAGCAAACAAGAAGAGAACTGAGAGGGAGTTTTCCGTTGGTCTATCTCAAGTTGCTGCCATATCAGTTACAAACATTGGCTTCACATGTTCATCACAAACTGCACCCTTAATACTATGGCCCTTATGAAGTGTTAGAGAGAGTGGGACCTGTTGCTTACAAGCTCAAACTGCCTGAAGGAACAAAAATTCATCCGTTTTTTCATGTCAGCTGCCTCAAGAGGCACATGGGAAATGTGGATCTACCAGTAACAACATTGCCACCCTTGACAAATGTAGTTCAAATGCAAGATTCTCACCCCACAGATGCACCTTTGGCAATACTCGCCATAAGAATTTACAAGAAAAGAGACAAGGTAGGTGTTCAGTTGCTAGTACAGTGGGTCGGGCAAGAAGAGAGCACATCTACCTGGGAGGATTATGATGACTTTCATGCTAAGTTCGCAGAATTTCAACTCTGAACCTTGTGGATAAGGTTGATTTTAAGGAGGGGGTGATGTTAGGAAATGCATTTTATTATTTCTATTTGTAATTCCAGTTGTTAAAAGGGTTTGTCCTTTAGTGTGTTAGTTATGTAAAGAAATGTTGAGCTAGTATTTCTGAGTGGAGAGACTATTTAAAGGGAGCAATGGTTGTGTTGCTTCTCTAATGGATATATCAATTTTATTAAATAAAAAATAGGCACGAGTTCCTCACTCGTCGTCTACCTCTTCTATTTCTTCCAATTCTCCATTGCTGTACTGTCTAGGTTGAGCAGGGTCTTATCACTATTTGCCTCCATTGACACGTGATACATCTCGTGATCATGAACTTAGGTCCCCTGTTGCTTAGGTTTTGCGTGACGTAGCTTACTTTCATTGTTGCGCAAAGATAGGTGTGCGACGTAGGTTATTGTCGTTGCGCAAAGCCCTTTTGCATGACGTATATTACGCCATTGTCACGCAAATTTATTGTTATTGTTATTTTATTTTTTGACAATATATTTTTATAAATATTTTTAATAAATATTTTAATTAAATTATAAACAATAATTAATAAACCAAGAAAAAGTATTTAATTATAAAATATATGAAAATGTACGTATAAGTTGTTTGATTAGAAAAAAAAAAAAAAAAAAAAAACTACAACAAATAGTCGTCCGGGTTTGATGCATTAGGCTACTGGGTATCGACTAGGCGAAGCCCCTGGGAGGTCAAAGGTGGAGCAAGATTAGGTGATGGCATCAAGATTTGGAAGCTGGACAGCTCGAAGGCCCGTAAGATCATGCTCATCTTCTTGTCTTGGGCCGCATTTTGCCCTCAGTCTAGGCTTTTTGGGCTGCATTCTGGGCTTCTTGGCCCACAATCTTATCTTTCAAGGTTGCCATTTCCTCTGTCAGGGTGACGACCTGTCCTGTGGTCGGTCTGGAAGAGGAGGCACCCGTCTCGCGAACCCATGCCTGCCCTATCCCCCGAACAACGTTGCCATGACGACGATCGAGCGTCTAATCCAAGGTCTCAGTCAGGATCTGAAGACCGGCATCCTCAAGTACAGTAACGTCCCAAACTGCAACATCCATACAATTTTTGAACCATAAAAATATAACATTAGAGACTCATCTATTCAATTTAAAATGTTTACACTAGTGGTTTTCTTTTTAAGGTTTTCATTCAATTTCACGAGTGCATGAGTGCGCATACTGTTTGGCGCGAAACATTACTGCGTTTCTTTCTAGAAAATTACATGACGGACCAACCGCGTCCCACATAGGGTCTTTGCTCAACGGAGAACTATAACATTGCGTAGAAACCATTTTCGGGACCAAAAACCATTTGTGCGACGCATTGGTTGGTCCATCACTCAAAATCCCTTTGCGCGATGCATTGGTTGGTCTGTCGTGCAAAAACCCTTTGGTCGACACATTTGGTCCGTCGGGCAATTTTCCGGCGCCAAACTAGGAGTTTACCTCCTTTTTTCCAAACATTGCGCGACAAATGTGTACCTTTGTCGCGCTAAAACATTTTGCACGATGGAACGCTTCATCTCCTAATGGCCCATCACGCAAAAATGTCATTGCGTGACGCTTCTTTGTCAACGTTGCGCGAAATGTTTTTGCGCGACGTAATATACTTCGTCGAGCAATTTTCCGTCGCACAAGTGTGTTTTTTGTACTAGTGAGAACTTGTAACATAATCAAATTAAAGAGTTCTTCTTCAGTCCAAATTAAATCATCAAAACAATTTAGATTGTGAGCATGAAGGGCTGACATATGTGCAGCCTCTTCCCGCGGAAACGATCACGAATTTTTCTCTTGCTATAACAAAGGTTAAAGCAGACTTCATTTTCTTGCTCCCATGTTTGTCACTCAACTAGCTTTTCTTTATCACCTTCATCATCTGCTTTTAGTTTTGAAATGTTCAATTTTGATTCGTGATTTCCGTCTCGATGGATTCCAGGGAAGGATCCAATCTGATCTTTATGGTTCACCATGCTGCACATTCTTGTTAGCTGAAGTGATTTTCTGTATGCCATTATCCTTATGCTCTTCATGTGTTGTCTGATAAGATGACTCTTCCGCCTTGACGTAAACTTCATCACTATCTTTTCTCCACAGCAGCAAGTACAGCCCAAGGATGACAATGAGCCCCTACTATGCTGAACAAACCACACATGAAATTTTAGACAAATCCAGGATTGTAACACAACGTGGTGGTGTACGGTCACATAATGTGGTTCACTGATGTGCATCATACAAAGGTTTTGTTTTGGATACGGAGGAAAATTGGCATAGTCTATTCTCTTAATTGGGTACCACTTCGTTAAACTCTAGATTACATGCGATTATCAGCAAAATCATATTAGATTGCATAAGTAAAACAAAAAAGAAATTACCTGCCAGTATAAAGTCTTTCACCCAGGACAAAGTAAGCTAAAACAGCCACCAAAATTGTTGAAACAGGATTAAACATGGTCACAAAAACTGGCCCTTTCTCTTCTGTTCACCATAGTAGAATGAAGATTATTAGACCTGAGCACACCACTGGGCCATGCACACCACATTAGATTAGTCCTACCAATAACTATTTAGTTTTAAGTATTTAGTAAACATTTTATGTAGCATTTCAAGTACATTTCTTCCACCTCCCTCCCACATCTTCTATCTCCATCTAAAACAATGAAAACTAAAAACCAAAATGGTACAAAATGGGTCGTAATTTCACGGTCGTTTCAGAAAATCCCGATACTTACAACATATAATATCGACCAGAGGTCAATGTTGAATCCGATTGTCCAAGCAGCTTGTCTATGTTCTATACACACGGTGAAGACAGCCGATTGTGCTGCCACTATAAAGCTCATCCATGTAGTCAATGATAGTTGTGCATGATATCTTTTCAATGTGATTGCCCACAATAAGTTTAACTTTTCAGAAAATTATTTGCATACATCACATGCCAACATCACCAATATAAATTATCAGAAATTCTATATATAGTCTCACTTATATGCAGGGATTCTGTAATGTGGGTTAACGACAAATAAACAAATTGCAGTTAACGGGTGAATGTTGTATTCAGGTGGTTGAGAGGGTTGAGATTGTGATCAATATGTGCGCTCGGCCACATATTCTTCGAATAACTACACTTTTAAAATTTTAGGTCAGAGCATTGTTATTAGCACTCCAAAAAAGTCATTTTGAACTCTTTAGCTTATTTTTTCACAGCTTACTTTTAAAATTTTAGGTCAGAGAAAATATGATAACTTTTTTGGAGAGACAATAATATCTCACTTTCAGTTAACTTCATTACTCCATTAGAAAACAATTCGACATATATATGTATATTTGTAAGTACAGTTTTGAGTAAGGGCTGAAACCTGCATGATGTACCATGCCGACCATGTTATGCAGCTTGCAACAGTTAGTATTGAACCCTTCAACCAGTTCTCATGGATGGAGGATTTTCCTTCAACATGGAATAGTGCAGGCCATAAATTTCTAATACTAGGCCCCTTGTACAATGTCATGGTCATCACACCAGCTAAGGAGAATAGGGTACCGAAAACTTTTGCTAACCCTCGAGAATTTCGAAGGTAAAGAACCTCCAACCTGAAAAAGTAATCTATATAGGATAAAATGTGAATTAATGCCTTGGATTTATATATGGATAAGTAGGCTTACTAACATCAGTACAACTGCAATTACAAAGGTTAGGGAAGCTATGGTGTTGACCATTGATGCAAGGAAGGTCGGAGAGGTGTATCTTAAGCTTGCAAAGTACATGTTTAATGTCAAACCCACCCTATAACCATTGGAAAGGAAGAAGGAAAAAGTGAGCTTAATTAGCGTTTTAATTTAAGCCTTGAACAGAAGCATATATGGGTTCTAGTTCTACATGTTCTTTTTCTCAAAAATTCTACATGTTCTTACCCCAGAAAAGAAAGTAAAAAGAGTTGCAAGAAAAGAGCAAATTTGAGCTTTGGTCTCTCTTTTCTGCAGGAGGAGCGTAAAAGATTCACAAATTAACATGTATGAAGAATCGGAAAATATTTTATTATCAGACAGTCTAACATATTTTGTTAGGCTATCAGACTAAAAAATGTTGCCGTGTGCAAGTATAAATGCAACTTTACACACATACAGATACCTTTCAAGAAAATAAGCAAAAGGGAGCATCACTATGCCAGACACAATATGTCGATAAGTTATGTAGACGTGAGGGTTCATCCCATGACTGAAGGACGCTTCAGTTATAAAATACAGAAATGTATATCCCATCTGTGCTAAAAGCATGAGGAAGTGTGGCTTGAACTTCCTGTATAGTCCCTTGAGGTTACTACTACGTAACTCCTGTGCCATAACCTCCTCCGGTTGGCGGCTGCCTTTCTTCCTTCTTCTATTTCAATTCTAGACAAGCTGGAGAAGCATATCATGCATGTATAAGTTCATATAGGGGCATGATGGACCTGATTCTTGTTTCATGTTGACAGTATGAGGTTCTTGATTAATCTACTGGCTTAAGTCTATAGAATAGATACGTGGAATAGTATAAGATATTCGATCCCATGTTTGCTCAAATGGCTAAATATATATTAATCCAATATTATTTCAAGATTAAGTAACTTCTAAGTTCCAATTAGAGAAGATTTTTATGTATCATAAAGACTTTTCCATCATTCTGTGATTTTGTGTATTCTGTCCTGTGAAAGTAGCTTTTTGTCTGCCTATTCTTTTTCATTGCAGCCATTCGGAATATGACTTTTGCATCATTAATTTTGGGGAACCATTAGAGAATCTCATTAGCAATGAGAACTTTATTATTGATTTGATTGCAAATAATCATGTATTTATCTATTTCATAAAATTGGTCACCTATATTTTACATATTTTGTTATGGGAGGCTACTATCCTTCTCAATTGGACCTTCTTGGTTCTCATTCTCATTCTGCAATGTTGCACAAAGATTGGAACCGCTTACTTTCTAGTTCACCCTTTAATCATCAATTTTACAAAAATTTAACCAAATAAAAAATCGTTAAACTCAATTAATGTTGTTTAGTTTTTATGTATATGACTCAATAGCATAGTGCGATTCAATACTATGGTCTAGTGAATGACGAGTTCATTACCAATTCATTGTATAATAAATAATAAAAATAAAATTCAATAATATGGTTTGTCTATTTATTGGATAATCATTAGATGACTAAACGATTTTTGGATTTAATTGGTATTTGGCAAATTTGATCATTGAAGGGTGACCTATAAAATAGACGGTTCTAATCATTGTACAATATTGTTCATTCTGTAGGATAGAATGAAGAGCCGTAAGAGTAGAATAAGAAGGTTACTAGTATTCCTCATTCTGCATATTCACTAAACATCACAAGTCAAGGATTTTTTTTTAGTAGGTCCTTAGTGACATTCATATCATGATTGTGTTGAGCCATGCTGCTCTCCACGAGCGCTATTTCAACTGTTGTACCATTGTACAAGACTCTTGCTCAAATGGTGGATATGCAAGTATGATAACTTATATGCATTTCTACATCTCCATCCTAGGAGTTCAACAGTACATCCCACTTCAATTTATTTGAATTCTGCCACTTAGCATTATGGTCTAGTGGTATCTCTCTTCACTTATAAATGAGAGGTCTTAAATTCGATTCTCGTCAAAGGTGAAGTTGATCTACATTATTATGGCAAACTCATCATAAGGCTTAGTCCACTCCTCTATCCCTTAGTGTAAATACTATCATTTGTTAATTCAAAAAATTCATTTGAATTCTATGACCTCATATGACGTTGGTAGGGTATATTAACATGAGACATGTGAGTTGTTCTTGTTCTTAGTTTGAGGAAGTCTTTTTTGTTTTTGTTGAACATTGGTTAGAGGAAGATGGTCAAAATTTTACTATGTTCCGATTTATAATATCTACTGGATAAATGAAAATTAGATGTGAGGCGAAAAATTCAACAATTAAAAGGAAATAATTTCAGAGAGCTATGGGTTCATGTGGATTTTGGTATAAAATAATTAACATACTTCAAGTAGGATCCAGCATCAAGTAGACACACTAGCATGAGGAGTGAGGCGAGGACCACTCAAAGTGGATGGATTTGTGTTTATATGTGTTTTATACTATTGAAACTTCTTTGTTTTGAAAGGAAAGAAAAGACACCCATGCAATCCCTTGAAGCATCTACACAAAAGCTGCGCAAGACTTGGCATATGCTATTTAAAAAAAAAAAACTAATTAATATATACTAGACTACTAGTAAGATGCCACACCAATAACACAATTTTTTTTATTGAAGTTTTTGTATATATTTTGAAAATCTCTATCTCTGTTTCTCACCAGAGTGTGACACATGGTGCATAAGATTTTTCTTTTAATGTTTTCACATGTTGCAGTCATGGAGGATCTGTTGAGAATGCATTCCACGTTAATGAAAAGAAGAACTTTGCATGTGTTTATAAGTAGTTGAACTATTTCCCATATTACCAATTGGTTTTATTGTGGAATCCCAATTTCTTCAAGGTATCAGAGCAAGTTGTCTCACATGTGAAGCCAAATGATCACACGCGCATATTCCCAATTGGTTTTATGATGGAACCCCAATTTCTTCATGATCGACTCCTCAAGTTTAAGGAACCAAGTAATATTCACTAATCAATTCGGATCATCGTCAATTTTGACAAATTCGACAAAAAAACGTAGTAATATTCTCTTTGCTATTAATTCCACTCCACAAGTACAAGTAAAAATTCTACAATTCCAGTTGAGACAACTCTTTTCCAACTGATCTAACTGCACATTATGAAAGTAATTTTCGAGTATTCTACCGCTACGTGCTATCAAGTTTGTTTCCTTTTCTATCAACACTGCAATTTCTTGTTTTTGTTGTAAAGAGAAAGAGAAATATGTATGACAGAGGAGGACTATCTAACATGCTGCCAATAGCCATAGCATAATCAGAGAAGAAATTGCAATTGTTAGCCAGCTCATGTACGCCAAACCAACTGCAATTTGGTATTTCTGGCATTCCTCTCCGGAATTACAATCACTCAGATCACTAAAGTACAACACGGTTATGCCTGCTGAGGCCGAAGCTGCTGCAAGAGACAATGTAGCTGTAACCTATTGAAACATTCAAGGAGTAAGCTGTTAAACCGCAAGCGCTATGAAGTTTGAACACAGATTTCATGTAAGAGGAAAACAAAGTCGCGGATTTATAGAGGCTGACCCAGTCTCCAACAACAAAGAGGCTAACCAATACAGGGTTGTGGAGGGCCTTCATTTTTTTCACCAAGGAGTATACATCTAGCAATGCAAGTACTGAACTCCAGATCAGTTGCTGACCCATTAAAGCAATCAGGTAGCTGCAAAATCAGCACTGTCTTAAACCAATACCGGACAACTTACGGTCCAAGAAACGCCATGTGATGCATCATAGCTGGATGAAATTGGCATTGCAGTATAGTGGCAGTGAATCAATTATATGGCTTAGAAACTCGTAAGTGCTTAAATCTGAAACCTGTATAATCGAGTTACGCATAATTGAGCTGATAGCAACCAATTCAACAAGGCCAATGAAGAAATTCTAATAATGCTAATTGACTTCTAATGTCATATTAAGGAAATAGTCAAAATTTCAGCAGAGGTTCAACTTCATGCAGAGGAACTTCCCAATTCCTTCTGCTTACATTTAAATATTTACGTATCCCGAAAGTGTGTCAATCGCGTTCAGTTGACTCATTCTCTATAAACACTAGTCTAGCCAGAAATCTGTTCTTCTGCAATCAAAATCTAATGAGAAATCAGTGATTTGAGAAAGCAAAATACCAGAAAGCGGTGAAATTGAAGAAGCTGGCAGTGGTAGCCATGAAAGCAATGGACCCGGTAGCAAAGACGCATTGGGAAATCCTGAGAAGAAGGCCAGTCAAAGTCCCAGGCGTCCCAGGAAAATCCCTCATCTGATTATTCCTCTTAAAACCCAAAAAAGTATCAGATTCTTACTGGGTCAGAGAAAAAACCCCATTTTTCCTTACATAAAAAACTCATCACCCAGAAAATAATAAGAACAAGGCTCACCAACCCACTATTCCTTTCCTTTCAAGAACCCAAGAATCTGTTACCCGGAAAAGAATTGGGGTAAATTCCAACTGGGTGAGTTTGATTATTGTGAAAAGTGAAGAACTTGGACTGCAATTTACAACAGATAAAAGGGGAAGAAAGAGTTGAAGTGAATGAATCAAGAAAAACGGCTGAACAAAAATGGGATTCCCAGCTTCTTTCTCAACCAACATGCTTACGGTCACAAATGGCATCGGCAAATCTGGCATGCTTCACCCATAATCAAACTGATTGTTTCCTCCGTAAGCGCCACAAGGCGCGTAGATTCAATCTCCATATTATGCCACCGGACCTTTCGAGTTTGACCCCACCCGACCTGCCGATCTAATGTATCAACCAAACAAACCGGCGGAACCCACACAATATACGAGTGCATTTTTGTTGACCATTGTAAAGTGATTATGAGTGCTTAGAGTACTTAGATCTAACGGAAGACATGACACAGAATCGAGCGTAATGACGTTCTAGGATTCATATAACCGACCCCACTTAGTGGGAAAAGACTTTGTTGTTATTATTGTAAAGTGATTACGAACTTTTTATTTTTGGAAAACAGTGATTATGAACATTGGACTATCACAATGATTGTTGTTAGATGAGTGTGGTTTAATTTATCTAAACTTATCTAAGGACAATTAATGTGTGCTCACCAAGTAACAGAAATTATTTCTCGAATATAGACTTTTATCAATCAGACACTTAATAATATCACCTGTTGAACTTTCTCAAAGGTGGATCAAGGATTTTATTTCCATGGGTGGTGTATAAGTTTTTAATATTTTATTTTGAAACCAACATAACACTGAAAATTTGATCTACTTTCATTCATTTTTATGGCATTTTTGAATTACGGTATTTCATCATGCATTAGATGGGCACCTTGCGGAGTGCTGCGTTGCATGCATATAAATTGAGAATTTTTGTTGAGCATTTGGTGAGCACCACAATAGTCTTATGCAAGGTCACTGCCGCCCTAGAAAACACCCCCTCCCCCCACCCCACAAGCCCCCCCACCCACCACCACATACAAAATGACCTCCTACATTTGGGTCCCACGTGGCCCTATTTTGGTGGGTCCAAACGCTGATGGTCTCCATTATGTACGTCTCAGGTGGATGTTGACGTGGTACGAGAAGTTGTACACAAGAATGCCTTCTAACAAAATTGAAAATTCGCAAACGAAAAGATTGCGCTAGTTCAGTTGAGAAGGTTATACAGATTCAGTCCCAACTCTAAGACAATCTCAATTCAAAGATACGAAGCGCCATCAAACTTCAAGTTCAACAATCTTATAAAGTTCCTCATTCGAACCCCTAAACTATTTCAATTTTATTTTTAATTTTAAATTTTATGCTACATAAATAAGAGACGTACATGAGAGCAAGATGATTTTAGTGTAGGTTATATTATCTTTTGTTAAAAATGATGATGTAAAATGTATATAGTTTCACTATACATCCATTTGGATGAGGAAAATAAATTTAGAATTTGAAAAAATGTCCGAATTTATAAATTAACATGCACAAATTTTCTTGTTAGATTCATAAACATAGAAATTTAAAATTTCCTAATAAAAAAATTGGAATTATGGGAATGGTGATGACACTGATGGTCGTGGTAATGGTGGTTTTGATTGTGGTGCTGAAGGAAATTTTTTTTGACTATGTGAGATTATTTGAGCAACACATTCATATATATTAACAATTAAAGAAAGTTTGAACTCAAAACAAACCCGAGTCCCATGAAATTCAAGGTCTAGTGGATGGTGAACCAAGACTCGTTGCAAAAACGAAAGAGGAAAGTGTGAGCTTTCGCATCCTTGAAGCTTATCTTTGTTTTCACAACGTAGTCATCTAAGTGGAGGGTCTTCAAGTCCTCTCCTTGCGCCTTGGATCTTTGCTCCTTCCTTACTTCTTTACTCCTTGAGGATTGAATGAATATAATCTCCAAGCACCAAAGAGATGGTGCCTCTAAGTCTCCACACCAAGGATGTGCGGTGAACACAAGATGGACAAAATAAGAGAACTTTTGATTCTAGTAAAACTCTCCTAGATGGCCGGCCTCCTTAGAAAGAAAAGAGAGAAAATATTTCCCTCTTTTCCTCAAAGAAACCGTAATGGGGAAAGAGCAATAAATATCTTTTTATACCCACTCACATTTGAGTGGCAAAATTGAAATTAACTCTGTCCTATAACATGGACAGTTTCCCTTGTCATTGGGCTCATTTCCCATTTTGTTTAAATTGTCATACAACTTAAACTTAGTGAGCTTTACCGACCAAAGCCCATTGGGCCTAAAAATTCTAAATAATTTAAAGCCAAATATGAACTGTTTGTATGATTAATTAACTAATTAATTAATCTTAACCATTCTCAATTAAACTATTTAATTGCTTATACTCATTTCATTTATATCTTTTTAATCTCATCCTTACACGATGTATGATTCATTAGGTTAATGAGCGAGGCATTGGACGATTGTAACTCTTACTAATCGATTGTGAATTAAAACTTACTTTCAATTTTTCCTATGAAGAAAATTAGTGATTTCATTAATGATTTCCGCAATGTTAGTTGCCATTAGGTTATACATCTTCCCGTTTATTCGTGTCTAGGACCACTTCTCTACTCCCACATCAGTTAGGTAGTTTGCTACCAATTCTTTCAGCTTCACAAAGTGTGTCAAACTCAGTACAGGAAACCCTTGATTGACGCACCAATTGTGAAGAAGAAGTCCCGAAAGTGGTGACCTCCGTCAGTTAGAATTGCAGTCTTGCTACTTGGATTTAGCCTCTCAAATTCAACATAATACGTGGGTAGATTGGCATACAACTCATCGGGTTAATCGCATCGAGATGCAAATGCGATTGATCTAGCCCGAGATGTTGTCCTATAGCTAATTGTCACATCGAGAGTAGTTTTAACATCCCGCACGACATCTTTAGCAGTGTACACAATATTGGGATCGTTGAACTTGTTCCTCATCATGTGACCGATAAGTCACTTGTTGACTAACGGATGACGGTCCTTGAACCAAATCACACCAGTGGTAGACTTCATATTTTTCAAACCTAAACTTGCCATTGCCTTTCCGGTACGCAGAAATATGCCAAAGACAGTGGGTATCCTTACACTTGACAATGAGACACCTCTTCTAAGATACATTGGCTAGGTACTGAAAATTCCCTTTAATCACTTTCACTTGAAGCCCTTTGAACAAATCATGCTTGTCGACAAAAAGGTCGCCCATTCTTAAAAATGGTTGCCAATCCACATTTCCGTCGACACCATAGTTAGGCCTTTTCACGTGACCATCATAATTGCCGACAAATTCATTGGTTATACTTCTCTTCTGCTTCAGGTTTTGGACACATACACTTTTATTTGGTTGTACCTCATTATCGTAAGGCATTGGCATGACATGTTCACTTGTATACTTGTTCATGGCAATTGAATCAAATTCGTAATGCTAGGAATCAAAATCCACCATGGTAACCCAATCTATGTCATCGCCGTCTTGAAAAGACACCTCTATAATACCCAAAACCCTTACTTTAGGTGCAAAAGTAGACGTTGCATCAGAGCATAGTGGGAGGTTAGTGGGAAGTTGTTTCATACTAGTTGAGTTGTCGAGTATCGATACATATATAAGTGTCACCCTCATAGTAATAACTGCCCGGCTATACTCCAAAAACTACCACACGTCATTATCGTACCAAATCATCACATGTTTAATTGCATGCAACCCTATTGAAACTCAGTAGGCAAGAGTTACCATGTAAATACCACTAGACGCGATATTCGAAACAATCTCCACAGTTTTGAAGTCACTTGCATAGTGAATGTATTTGACCACTATGCTTTGAAGTCCTTCAATGTAGATGTCAATTCAAGGGCCATCGAGGCTTGATCTTGAATTAGGCTGGAAGTTTCTTCAAGGGCCATAGAGGCTTGGTCTTGATTGGGCTGGAAGTTTCTTCAAGGGCCATAGAGGCTTGGTCTTGAATGAAACAGATAGAGGCTTGGTCTTGAATGAAACAGAACCACGATGAGCTTTATGTGGCTGGTGATCTTCGACTTTGATAGTGGATGAATCGGCAGGTGTTTCTTGTGCTTGATGATTCTTCACGAGCTTGATGAAGAACATGAGTGTTTGCTTTGACCAAAGAGCTTTCTGGTTTCCCCCAAAGATTTGACTTTGCTTCATTTCTTTGGAGTCGAATTTGATCCAAGGGTGGTGGACACTTGATCTTGAATCAGACTTGTCATTTCTTCAAGGGCCATTGAGGCTTGATCTTGAAGGAAATGGTTCCATGAGGAGCTTCACGTGGTGGGTGGTCTTCGACTTTGGTGTGGATAAATTGACACACATTTGTTGTGCTTGTTGAATCTCCATGAGCTTGATGAAGAACACGATTGTTTGGGTATTTGGATTTGGATGTCCGGAGCTTTGACTTGCTTCCTTTTGCTCTCCCCTACTTATGAATGTAGTGCCTAGTATTTATAGGCAAATAATTGGGCTTGATTTGAAATACCCAATTGGAGCATTAGGCTCATCCGGCTGTTTTTGTGCCATCTGATATATATATATATATATATATATATATATATATATATAATTAAGGTGGAATTTTCTTTCCTCTTAGTGGAAGGTTTTGATGATTGCTTGTACTCCAAGTAGTTGTGTGCCTATAAATTAATTAGCATGAATAAACCAAAACCACGCAATTCTAGCTCTCCCTCTTGCTTTCTGAGATATTCGAAGGTGAGTTTTTTTTTCTTTCTCTTCTTTTTTTTTTCTTCGACTTTTCTCTTCCTTTTCTTTATTTTTTTATTTTTATTTTTTTTACCTTTTATTTTCGTATTCTAAATTTTTTTCTTAGGTGCTCTTTCTGCGTCTGCGTTGATTTTGGACTACATAACTTATGGAGTTTTCTTTTGCTACAATTTTGTGTTGTTGTTCTTTCCTTGCTGCGACGAAGATCATTGTTGTCTTGCCGTTGCTGCTGCCTGGGAGGACGAAGACACGACATTGCCTGCGAAGACAAGGACTCACCAATGCCTGCAAGGATGAGCTACTGTAACAATAAGCTGTGATGCTGCTGTGAATACAAGTTGTAATGTTGTTGCGATGCCGCTGTGACAACAAGTTTTGATGCCACTATGAAGCGAAGACATGCCACTGCCTTCGAGGACACACCGCTACCTGCGGGGATAAGGACACGTAGCTGCCTTCGAGGACACATCATTGTCTACGAGGACGAACCGATGTGACGACAAGCTATGATGTTGCTGTTGCAAGTGTTTCTGCGCCCGCACCGCCTCTGGGGGCTGCATTGCCTCTGATGCACATTATGCTTGCGATTGCACCACCTCTATGACCGTATCACCTCCGAGACTCTTTTCTCCACATTGCTCTTGCCGATTGCTTGTCCGCGGAAGACACCGATGCATTGAAGACATTAAAAGGCTTGCTCAAGATTCAGCAGTACAATCTTCAAAGACTTAGTCTCGGAGTGATGGCTTGGTCTTGCATCTTTACCTCAAAGGTTGGAACCCCTATTTTTATTTTGATGTGACTGAACTCGATGTTAAGAGTTTGAGTTGCCTACGTACCTTCATTTTAAGGAGGGATCAAGTCATCACGTACTTTAGGTATGTTTGCTTGTTTCTATTTTTCTCTTTTTTTTTCTTTTTTTTTTCTTGTTTTGTGTCCTAACTTTTGCTTGAGTCGACCTTTCGGGTTTTCAACTCAACAGACTTTTTTTGTGTGTCCTAACTTTTGCTTGAGTCGCCCTTTTGGGTTTTCAAGTCTACTGACTTTTTTTTTTCTTCATTTTTTTTGTGCCCTAACTTTTGCTTCAGACGCCCTTTCGTGTTTTTTTGACTCAACAAACATTTTTTTCATTTCTTTTGTGCTGTACGGAGTTTAGGCTCTTGCGGGTCAGAAGTATTTGTGCCAAGTGCAGTTTTAGCTCATGCAGGTGAAGAGCTTTGGTGTGAATTTGTCAAGTAATCTTGGAGAGGTGTTCCTCGAAAACTTCATAGCAAAGAGTCTTGATTGATTCATTGAAGAAGTCTTCGGGGAAGAAAGTGCACATCATGATGGGGGACATACGATTTTTGAGTCGAAATTTCATCATCTTGAACCCTTTCATGTGGCTTTGAGGGTTGACAAGAGCTCATTTTCCTTTTCTTTGATTGGTCAACCTGCAGACGAGGTGTATGCTTCTTATGTGGCTTCGTCGGAGTGACCTGGGTCCATCATTCAACTTCATTTGGCTTGACTTGCATGGTTTTAGAGCATGCCCCCAGCGATCGAGGTGAAGATATTGAGTCGAAAGAGCCAAAAGTGACGGTGGTATGGTTTTCTCCATCACATCGTCAAGATTTGGCTCGATGATTCATTCTTGGGCCATCTTCATGATGAGATCATTCAGGACGATTGGATGACTAATGACTCGGTGGTACTTGCAGTATTTTGGGTTGTCTGTGCGATTCATCTTTCCAGGCTTCTTGCACTCTGGCAACTAGATCACCTTCTTTTGGAGCAAATCCTCCAACATAGGAGTGACGTCTAAGTCGGGAAAATGATACTTTTTTTTCTTCCACTTCTTTCAGTGTGCGTCGTGGCCTTTCTTAGACTTGACTTAACTCAGCCTTCTTCACACCCTTCTTGTCTCGTACTGAGGACTAGAACAGAGCAGTGCTTATCGCCATAGACTCCGTGATGGGTTTCTTTGAAGAGGATATCTTGTCACCAACTGTATCATTCCTTTCATTGTGGCTTGTAATGCTTAGCTCCATGTCATGAGCTTAAGTGGCTAGTTTTTTAATGGTACGAGGTTTGATCCCTTGAAGGATGTATTGCAAACCCCAATGCATTCCTTGTATGCACATCCCTATGGAAGACATCTCCAAGAGATGATCATTCGATCAGGGCTTAATGCACGCCAACGGCTAATGTACTCGACCACTCGCTCATCCCTTTGTTGCTTTGTGTTGGTGAGCTCCATCATGCTAACAGTGCGGCGTGTGATGAAGAAGCGGTTGAAAAATTCTCTCTCCATTTGTTGCCAACTGCCGATTGACTCTGGTTCTAAGTCTGTGTACCAGTCAAATGTAATGTCTCGAAGTGAGCGAGCAAATCGCTTCACGAGGTAATCGACAGCAGTACCAACGTTGTTGCATGTCTCGACAGCAGTACATGAGTGAATCTTGGGAAGAACCTCCATATTGTGCTTTGACAGTGTTGGCGATCATGTCTAGGAGTTGTTGGATTGGCAAAGATGCAACCGAAACGAAATCATGCTTTAATTGTTTCTTCTAGCCGGAGTGAATTCTTAATGCACCTCTTGCTCCAGATGAGGTGCACCTTTGCTTGACTCTCTGCCATGCTTTTCTTTCAGCTTGCTCATGAGCGACACTATTTGCACGTCTTTCTCCTCAACAATCTTTGTTGCCAACTGCCAACTGCCGATTGACTCTGGTTTTAAGTTTGTGTACCAGTCAAATGCAATGTCTTGAAGTGAGTGAGCAAACTGCTTCACGAGGCAATCGACAGCAGTACCAGGGATGTTGCATGTCTCGATAAAGTGAACGATGTGTTATTTAGGGTTGCATTTTCCATCGAACTGCAAGAATTTGGGAGGTTGGTTCCCAGTTGGCATTCGAAGATTATCAAGTATCTTCGTGTATGACTTAGAGTACATGAGTGAATCTTGGGAAGAACCTCCATATTATGCTTTGATAGTGTTGGTGATCATGTCTAGGAGTTGTTGGATTAGCAAAGATGCCACTGAAACAAAATCATGCTTTAACTGTTTCTTCTAGTCGGAGGTGAATTCTTGACGTACCTCTTGCTCCAGATGAGGTGCACCTTTGCTTCACTCTCTGCCATGCCTTTCTTTCAGCTTGCTCATGAGCGACACTATTTGCACGTCTTTCTCCTCAACAATCTTTGTCAACATCTCGATTGCTTGAGCCATTTGAGCCAGTTGCTCATCAGCATAAGTAACTCCCACCATCATCACCTGCATGGAACCCAGGCATGGATGTGCTTTTAAGCCGACACTGGAGATATGTAATGGTGACCGCTTAGCTGAATTCTTCAATTTTGGCAAGCATCTTTCACTGCTTTGAGAGACGAGTTTTTTTGCCCTTTATGAAGTAGTAGAGATGATCGACTTGTGCTTTTGACGTACTTCACGTGACTTAGATCGATGCGCCATGGCAACAACAGTTTTTGACTTGCTCGGTTGATGAAGTTGATGGCTGGTTGATTCTAACGACGACCTTTATTTAACTGTGATGGAAACGCTGCTAGAATGATGTATCAGGTTGCATTCATCTTGCCTCACGAGACGAGTCCAGCGAAGTTGCACTTTGTTACAAAAAAAGTCATGTTTTTGTCTGCATGCACGGGTGTAACTTGAGGCTTCATTGAGGCCATCGCTTAGATTGGAGATGAGTCGCAAGATGACAAAGAAGTATCCCGGAGATGGTTGCTAGTCGGCGATACGTGGTATGACCCCGCGTTTGAGTCTATGTCTGAATTCTTTGAAGTTGAAGAATATCGCTCATCACTTGGGGAAGTCTTCTTACGTATAGCATGCTTCGGTGCCCTAAGAAAGGCTAGGCTGATGACAGGTTCACGCCTTTAACACTACTCTTGCTTCCTTAGCAGCACTATCTCGGAAGTGGTGTGAATTTTGAAAGGAGAAAGAGATGAGAGACAGAGATTATCCCACCGGGTGTGCCAAATTTATAAACACGGAAATCCTATGACAAATGAAACAAGAACACGTGTACAAAATAATTGTATTGTATTAATGAATTTGTAGGGTTACAATCTCTGTTTATGAGTTTCTTCTGATTTGATCTCCGGAAGATGTGTAGATGTGTGTAGGTTGTTAATCCAAGGTCGCGATGACTTGATCTCGGATGAATGGTTACATTGAGGTTTTGGCTCTTGGCTATTTGAAGGATCGGCACGGGTAGTAGTGCTTAATGATTCTTCAAAGGTTTGGTGAAGAACGCAGATAGTTTTCTGAATTCTTTAAAGTGTTTTTGGGATTTGAGTGCTTGAGGTTTGGCAGCATCTGGGTGCTTGAATGATTTCTAGATTCATTTTCTTTGCCTTGGGGGCCTTGCATTTATAGACTTCCCAAGCCTTGCCTACATATGGATTTGTACTTGATTTATGGCTTGGTTCGTGATTTATTTCCATCAATCAATCAATAAATCAATTATTTAATTTAAATAAAATCAAATAATCAATCTTACCCAATTTGGCATTTCTATTTGCTTTAATTTAAATTAAATTAATCTATATTAAAATCAAATATTAATTTCCACCAATTGTTGACATGTATACTTGATGACTTGTCCAGTCTTGATGAGTCATATGCCATATAAGCCCTTGTAAGCCACGTAAGCCCTCGCATGTCAAAATTTAATGTGTTTGGGACACATTTATTTCACCGAACTTTTGAGGTCTACAGGGGTCAGAGAGAGAGAAAAAAAACCCAGATTTCCTTGATATTAAAGTAAACACCATGTGAAGTTTAGTCTTTTAGGTTTGACTTTCCTTGTCAACATTGTAAGTGTACCACATGCTCAATCTAGCTTTAGGCTATTTTCTATTTATGGGTTGTGTCTACTATGAAGAAATGTATAAGGATGGGACACATCTCACTTCAAAAGGTTTGTTCATGCTGCATTCCACGTCTACATTCCTGCTTCATTTTGACTAGCTTAATTGTCTAGTCAGGCTTGCACGCGGATTTCTAGCAAGCTGGGCATGCAAATTAAGGCCTACCCACATGGGCTTCCTGATAGCTTTATGCTGATAGTCAAATCTCAGCCCTTAATCTTTTATGATTAGTTTGTAGGACGACGTGTCTTTGGTAGGTGAAAAACTAACTGGTTGCTTTTGGGGTTAAGATCCCCATCTAGGGTTCTTTGTTTTTTTGGGGTTTTTATATTATAATGTTTAGAGAGAGAAGTTAGAGAGAGATAGAGCATTTATGCTTCCACATTTTTCTTCCTCCTCATTTATGAAACCCTAGTTGCAAAACCTTCTTTCATGCATTAAACACCCAATCATTGAGGAATAGGGTTGCATTGTCTTTGGTTTTGCATCAAATTTGTGGTCAAGTGTTTCTAGTTTCAAATTTTTAAAACTGACCCATTTTAGGATTCTCGTTAGTTTCTTCCTTCAATTGTTTGACTGAAGAAACTGACTAGACATTTGAATACAGGTCTGCATATCATTTCCAGATCATCATATGCATAGTTCGTATGCTGGTCTCAGTGCCACAAGGTGAAGAGCTTAGGAGGAGCTGCCACTTCGTAACGACTGAAGAAATCCATCTTGTGTGAGGAAAGGTTGCACAAAGGTAAAAATGGTCCATATATAGATCTAGGAATTGAGCTTTGAGTGTAACTTTGTAAGAACCTTGATTATACTAGTGGATTGGACTAAGTGAAGAGTCCCTGGTTTTTTTTAACCCAGAGGTGGGTTTTTCCAGCCTAAAACATCTTGTGTTCAAAGTTATTTATAGTGTGCCAACATATCTCACATAACTACATGCTACATGTATCACTTGAATATTTAATTAGTATGTGCTCACAATCTTGCTCACTTGACACATTAATAACTTGGAACGAACTGAGGTCTTGCTGACTAGGATAGCTTTTGGTATTTGAAATTGGTTATTAAATCTTTGATTTATCAACTAACCATTCTATCTTAGTTGACTAGTGGGCTTGACTAGTCAATCTAGTATATTATCATTTTTATATACAGAATATTCTGCTTAGTACCAATTTCACATCACATCACCTAGAAACTGATTAAGAAGAAGGATCACCAACTAACCCACTGTTCTTTTCAGAATATTATTCAAGAAAAGCATACAGAGGACTCAAAAATTGTTACCCAGAAAAAGATTGTGTCTGTCTTTGGCAAATTGTGACATGGCACAGGTGGTCGCATGCAAGAATTTCAGAATGGGTGGGCATCATTGGCTGAACCAACCAAACAGTCAATCCAAATCGTAGTCGTAGGCTTGGTGTTGACAACAAAAAAGAAAAAGTCAAAAGGCACAAAATCGAACTGAATCGTAATTATTTGGTCCCTAATAACAAAATAGGATTGTTTTTATTTTTTTTAATTTTTTGAATAAATGACATTATCTACACTAAAGGGGAGGAAGTGGGTTTAGCCTCACAATAGACTAGCAATAATGTGGTTCAAATTTGACTTTAGCGAGAGTCAAACCTAAGACCTCTAACTTATACGTAAACAAAATCGTAGTCGTAGTCGTAGGCTTGGTGTTGACAACAAAAAAGAAAAAGTCAAAAGGCACAAAATCGAACTGAATCGTAATTATTTGGTCCCTAATAACAAAATAGGATTGTTTTTATTTTTTTTAATTTTTTGAATAAATGACATTATCTACACTAAAGGGGAGGAAGTGGGCTTAGCCTCACAATAGACTAGCAATAATGTGGTTCAAATTTGACTTTAGCGAGAGTCGAACCTAAGACCTCTAACTTATACGTAAACAAGAATATCACTGGACCGTAATAGTAAGTGACTTTTATTTTTATATAAAAGGTTTTAGGTAAGGATGTTGAACTTTAAGTATTATGGAGCTTTAAGACCATCTTCAAAAGAAATGTCAAATTATAAGATTCAAATTACAATTGATTGTTGATGTGGCAATTTGAAGTCGTATGTCAAATTTTGTACTTCTCCAACCGAATTGTCAAATGTTATTTTATTATTTAAATAGAGCTTTAAATGGTTGTAGTTACTAAAAAAATATTGAAACCAAATTTTTATTGGTTGAAATGTTGGTGGAATAATGGACCCACCATTAAAATGAATTAAAAATAAATTTGACTCCAAATCACAAAGCTTTCAAATCCAGTCAGCATATAATACTTCAGTTGGAGAGACTCTTGATGTCAAATATGTACAGTGACAATCCACTTACGATTTTGACATCTTCTTTGAAGATGCTCTAATTTGTAGTAACTAAATTAGTTATTGAACTTTAACGCTGGAAGATATTTCGTCCCTTAATGTATAACCGATAAAAATGTTCGAAAAGCACAAATGAAAGAAATGGGCTATATCGAGCTATTATTAGGAGTCTACCTTTTAAAATTGGAAGCTTTAATGCAAAGGGCTTGGACCAACAAATATTTAACCAAAAACCATCCCAAAATGTTATTTAACCAAAATGGCTCAAAGTTTAATAAAAAACCTTCCAAAACTATTGTCCACAGTCCAAACTTACAAGCCCAACCCACTACTAAATACCCCTAAATGATTCGATATTGTCCTGATTCTTCACTAACCTCACACTAGCACGAAACTGCCATAATAACTCCCTGTCTTCCTATCAAATTGAATTCCCCCATTTCAAAAACCACCAAATCAAAGTTCAAATCAAAGTTGAAAAATTAAGCATTCATCGGAACAAAGCTGCCGAAACAAGTTCAAAGAAGTTCAATGGTAGAAACTACGTTGAAATAAATTGGTGAAAAAGCGGTGCAAAACGTACCAGAACCTCCGTCGGAACAAACCGGTGAATAAGATGTGGAAAACGTACTAGAACCTTCATCTGAACAAACTGGAGAAAAAGAAGTGCAAAACGCACCAGAACAATCGTTGAAACAAATCAAAGAAAAACTAACACTGTTTCTGGAAGAAAACTTACAGTCTTTGGAAAAAAAAAAAAAAAAACCAAAACATAACATTGTTTTTGGAAACAAAAAATAATAATTTTGTTTTTGGAAAAAAAATCAGATACAATGTGTAAAAACTAACACTGTTTATGGAAAAAAAAATCAGAACCACCGTCCGAACAAATCGGTGAAAAACTAACACTGTTTTTGGAATGGAAAAAAAAAACAAAAATATAAAACTGTTTCTGGAAAAACAAAAAAAAATAACACTGTTTCTAGAAAAAACTAACACTGTTTCTGGAAAAAAAGAACCAAAACATAAAACTGTTTTTGGAAAAATAAAAAAATAATACTGTTTTTTTTTTAAACTATCACTGTCTCTGGAAAAAAAAAAAGAACCAAAACATAAAACTGTTTCTGGAAAAACCAAAACCTAACACTGTTTCAGGAAAAATAATCTGATAGTGTTTGTTTTGTTTGTGTACAACAAACACTATATCTGAAAAAGAAAACCAAAATATAACACTGTTTCTGGAAAACAAAAAAAATAACACTATTTCTGGAAAAAAAATATTGGCAAAACTATATCTGGGAAAAAAAATACATTGTATCTAAAAAAAACTGAACAAAAAGCTCACAAATCTCAAATTTATTTTCTAGAGAAACAAACGATGGACTTCACTGAAGAAGAAAAATTGAAAAACAGTACCTCGAATACATTATGAAAAATTGAAAAACAGTACCTTGAATTCTTCTTTTCTTCTTCATCAAATTGAAAGGTTAATAATCAGATGAATGAGGAGGGAAGGGCAGATATTCACCTTTGGTTTTTTTGCTGATGTCGATGAAAGTGCAGATCTGTTGCTCATCTTTACAGAGAAGAGAGAGAGTGTGTGAGAAATTTTGGGAGGGAGGGAGAGAGAGAGAGTGACAAAATCATATTGTTTTGCTTGTAAGAGATTGTTTATGATTATCACAGAGATGGAGACGGCTCAAAATTAGGTTTTGGGTCGAAGCTGTGGTTTTTACATAGTGATAGAAATGGAGTTGCTATGCGAGATTAGAAAGAAAAATGGAAGGTTTTGAATGTCAGGAAAAAATGGGGGAGAGAATATGAGAGAGGTCCATAATGAAGAGAGATTAACGGACAAAAGCTTGTCGTTAGGGATAAAATCGTAAACTCAATATTTGGGCCATTTTAATTAGACTGATTTTGTATTGGGCTTTGTCCTAACCATTAAATAAAGTTATTACATGGTTTTTGGTTAAAACTCAATTTTCAAGCCCTTTTCATTAGTTTTCCTTTTAAAATTAGGTATAATGGACGATTATTTTTATTTATTAAGTTTGTCATAAAACTGAAAATTTGAAAGAACAGTAATATATTATAAAAATTAAAATTTTCAACCATGATGCGTTCAATATTTTTACTTATTTAATACACCTATATTATAGATATTTTTTTTCTTGTAATTGTTAGGCCCAAAAATGTCACACACCAATCCAACCAAGTCTTAAGGCCCAATTGTCATGCAAAGTGTACATTCAAGCCCAAATACATGCCAAGGCACGGGATCGACAAGGAATATATTTACAAACATGCTATGCCATGGTGACTAAGCAAGATATTCACGCCATGCTTCCTTAGTCACTATTCATGCTAAGCCCAAGTCACATATTTGGGGCTTGTTGAGTGGATTGTGGTGTGGATGGTTATGGAAGGTTATTGGGCCTACATGGAATCGGGGTCATGGAAGACTTTGGGTTGCTTGGGGTCCAAAGATCCAAGCCCATACCCTTTTGTATTTCACGCAGGTATCTTTAAGAGAGAATTAGCCTAGTTTACCCTTTTCCCTAGCAAGCCAACTCCCTTAGTTAGGATTAAACTAGATTCTTGCATTAAATGCATGCTAAGCTTAGCAAGTCAGGCATTTAATGTTGACTTTCCCTTCTCAGCCTGCACAGACAATCAACGTGCGAAAGCCATGAGGCGCGGTACCAGATGTAGTGCCTGTGGAAGGCCGCCCTAAGAAAGCCGCGCCTTGGGAAGAAGCAAACTGCATGTCTCAACAGTGCAGCTATCTTACACCAAAAGGGGAATAATAGGAAAGTTAGGGAGAAATAAAGGGAAAACCAAGCCACAAAGGGAGATTCCCTTGAAACCTAGAGAAGAACTATTCACTTACATAAGGAGGGAAAAGCCATTAGAGAGAGAGGTAACAAAACACATAAAATAGAAGGTAACACAGAGAGATAGAAGAAACGCAGGAAGAGAGAACCACCTAGGAAATAAGCCCAAAGAGTTCCATTTAGTCCAAAAGAATACTTCAAGCCTCAGGAACCATCATTCATGTCACGTTAGTAATTCCCATAGCCTTCCATTAAACATCTCAGCCATTAAAAGCCTTGCTATCACCCTAGGAAAACCCAAATCATGCAGCTAAGAATGCCATGTAACCATGCAAACTCATTCTCTCTCATGTTAAACTAATAATCTTCTAGCTTCCACACCACGTTTCACTTGATCAAGTCATTACCTTGATCAATCATGCTATCTTCAAGCTGTTGATGTTACCGGGGTATTTCCTAAGACAAGCTAACTATTTCGAGATATTCCTAGACTTGGTACGAATCATCACCAAGGGAGACAAGAGGACGTTCTCAAAGCTCAAGTCCAACTCGACCTAAAAAAAGACTCCAAGATCCAGAAGAAACACTACCAGGAGTGTCAATGCCTTAGATGCAGGTAAGGTTATTTCCCGACTGGATGAGTCTCAATGCGAAGGCCAGCACCAGAAGAGCCATGAAAATCTGGACAAATATGACATGCCAGACATCATCGTAGCCATTCATGCCTTGGGTGAAGCCCAATAAGAAATTGCTGCATTTGTGAAAGAGTTGAAAAATTCAATCCCGAAGCCAAGTCAGAAAGCCAGTGACAAGAACTGCACGTCCAGGGAAAAGGCTTCCCAAGATGAGTCAGTTGCCACTGCTAGCAAAGGTCCTGAGAAGGCACCATCATTTGTCACTCAGGGAGACTTCATAACCATGCTTGAAAATGAGTTGCACAAGAGTTCGGAGGATTGGAAATATGTTTACGAGCCACCATATCTAACCAGTGTTCTCCACATGCCATATCCTAATGGATACGAGACTCCAACCTTGTTCTTTTTGGAGCGAGGAAGGGTGGACCTAAGGAACATATAAGCCATTTTATTGACACTTTGGGTCCTTATGTTAGTGACTGTAACCTTCATCTCAAGGAGTTCTCAAAAAGCCTAACTGATCGTGCCTTTACTTGGTACACCACCCTAGCACCAGGTTCTATTTAGACCTAGGAAAAGCTGGCAAGCAAGTTCTGTAAAAAGTACTTCCAGCATGAGGAAAAAGTCACAATGACTCAACTCAACAACACACAACAAAAGCACGAGGAAGATCTGGTGACTTTTGTCAAACATTTTCGAGACCTCGCCCTTGATTGCTATGACAAGAAGGATGAAGAAGCTCTTGTGGAAATTTGTATAAGCAACATTATCATTGACTACAAGGTGTAATTGGAGAACATCGGTATCAACCAGTTCTTTAGCCTCTTGGATGCGATGAGGAAGACCAACTTCTCAATCAAGCCTTCCACGGGGATATCCTAGAAAACTGACAAGAAGAAAGTTCACCATGCCCTAGTCATGAATGACAAATCTGACTATAACCCATGAAAAAAGAAAGAAAGGGAAAGTGATAGGGAAACCTATCCTCCATTAGCATGTAGCGACAAGGAATTCCAAGCTATCATCGATACCATGCTCGCAAATGGGGCTATCAAGCTGCCCCGACAGTACAAAGCCTCATCCAAGAAAGATAGAAAGGATCTCAGGTACTGTGACTACCATCAGTATGTGGGACATCCCTCTATTGTATGCCAATTTTTTTTTTTAAATTCTACATGCAAAAATCTGCAAAATGACGCTAGAGTTGCCATGCAAAACGTAAGCCATAGACACTGACCCTCTGCCGAAACGTTGAGGGAAAAAGGTAGCAACAATCATTACATGCTCCGAAGAAAACGATGCCTACCATCCATGAATCAACGATCCAAACCTCATCGTGAAGTCCAAGACTAGGGAAAGGCACTGAGAGGTGTTAAAGAAAATGTTGAGCAGATGCCAAACATATAGGTTGAAGATGAACCCCAAGAAATGTTCCTTCGATGTTTCCTCAGGCAAGTTCCTGGGCTACCTGGTGCATTAGCGCGGCATCGATGTAGATCCAGACAAAGTGCGCACCATCGAAACTTACATGCCCCCAACAAACATAAAGAAGCTGAAAAGCTTAATGGGAAAGCTGTCCTACATTCGGCATTTCATCCCAAGATTAGTAGCGGCAAAATGAGCCTTCACCCGACTGCTCAGGAAAGGGAAGGAACTTGTGTGGACCAAGGAATGCAGTGAAGCCTATCAATGAGTCCAGCAACTAGTCACCAACCTTTCTACCATGAAGGCACTAGTCTCGGGCATTTCGTTCAAGCTCTACCTAGCCGCAACAAGCATTGTTGTAGAAGCCCTGCTTGTTCAAGACAGTCCGGCCAGGGAAAAAGTACCAATCTACTTTGTCAGCAAACAGCTGAGGAGCACCGAAACCAATTATGAGAAGACCGAACGCCTTTGCCTAGCTCTTATCTATGCACCACAGCAGCTGCGCCATTATTTCCTAGCCCACAAGCCACACCTTATTGTAAAGTCTGACGCAGTAAAGTACTTGTTCACTAGACCTATACTATCCGGCTGTTTGGATAATTGGTTGTTCCAAATTTTCGATGTTGATATTATATAGGTGACACCTAAGGCTATCAAAGGCCAAGTTGTGATAGACATGCTAGCATTGTTTCCTGAAGAGAAAGAGGCCACTATTTCCAATGAAGTCTTTGGTGTGCTACCAAAGATAGCTGCGACTACTGTGGAAGAGGAGTTATGAGTCATGCACTTCCATGGTTCTTCCACAACCATAAGAGGAGGAGCTGGCATTGTACTTGTCAATCCAGATGGCCAAGTGATGCGAAAATTAACTAACACATAAATTAAACCCTCTTGTTGACAATTGTAGTAAAGATGCAAGTAGGGATCATTCTAAACCGGGGATTAGGAGGGATTGCTAATCTACTCTAAACTGACTCAAAATACAAAAATAAACTTAAAAATACTTAACTAGACTCTAATGACTCAAAACAAACTTAGAAGACTCAAAACAGCCTAAAACAACTAAATAGACTCAAACTAGACAATAGGAATGACTTTGGATGAAAATTGATTTTAACTTGACTCAAAACACTTAAAAACACAAACTAAGACATATTCTAACTAATTTGACACACTAAAGTAAAGGGGATTGGGTTTTGGACGAAATTAAAGTAAAAACAAGTAATTTAAAGACTGAAACAAAGTTGCACGAAATTAGGGAAAAGTATGGGTGATTGGCTAGCTAGAGGGTGTTGGAAATGTGCCCTAAAACCAATCATATGATGATACTTTACGGACATTTCATATGTCAAACTAATCTAGTTTAATATCAAGGGCAAAGATTATTGTTTAAGCCGTCTCATATAAATGTTATATGCTTAAACGATAAAGTCCAAGGAATATGTGATTGGGAGAATGCAATCTAAAGAAGTTAGATTCATGAGACCATTCTTTCGTAGACACATCCTAAACGTTCCTGATCATAGGATTGCCAATTGGGCATTGACAGTCCGTTAAAATCAGTACGTGCTATGTCTTCTCTCAGGGATAGTGACTAGTCTCGAGTCATTGGTGTGTGTGACATCAAGACAAGTACATAGGTGCTCAATAGAGAATGAGTTCACTGAACACGATCAACGAAGAGTTCTCATATTCATGTCACATGAGAACTCATGGTTGGGATAATGCAAAGTAGTCCTTTGACCTGAGGCATCATAGTTGTCTTGTGGTTAGGTACTTGATCTTTGATTATGTCAAAGTCACCCCATCCGCGGGTGTCCACGGCATCGTTAGGGTTAAGCCACTTAGCCATGGAGGCAATTAAATGCGCAACAAGGGATCTCTAACCTTCAAACTGTTTGAGGGAGAATACTCTATGATATGATTAAGAATCTCTGGCCAGAGTATGAATGAGATTTAGGAAGTCGTTCCAAATCACATTCAAGGTAATCATATAAGCACACGTATCACATTGGATAGTAGACATGAATAAACTATCAAACCAAACAATGCGGTCAAGAGTATTGTATTAGAGAAAGACCGTATTAAATTGTAATCCTAAACTGAATAGGTTCTCCACCTCTTCTGATTAGCTTAGGTAACCATGACATACTGCTAGGTGTCACTCATGGTTTGTGGAAGCCCTAAACGTGTATAAACACCAAAGGGAGAATTGAAAGTAAGTTTCAATTCACAATCGATTTGAAAAAGTTCTAATCGCCCACTGCCTCGCTAAAAGGAACCAAATTTTAGTTCCAATATTCATGCTTAAATGAAATACATCTACAACATTTGAGATGCTAAATTTTCTAGTAAAATTTATATATTCAAAAGCAAGAACAAAGCTTGTAACATTTACAACATTTAAATCACAAAATATGAAAGTCACGAAACCCAAAAGGATTCACCATAAACTAGGCCTAGGCTCTGATACCACTTGAAGGAAAAAATTTGTCCTAGCTAAGAACAAGTAAGAACATTTGAATACATATGCATACAAGTAAGAACATTTGAATACATATGCATACTATTAACACTTTAAAGTAGGCATGCATTCAAAAACAATTCATAAAACCCATGACTTTCAAAGCCTAGTATATGGTGAACCAATAAACTCTTTAACAACATTAAAGAGAAATAAAGATTTAGAGTTTCTTTACCCTTGAAGCTCATCCTTGTTTACACAAGGGATTCACCCAAGTGGAGGGCCTTCAAGTCACCTCCAAGTTCCTTGGATATTGCTTGTGAATTCCTTCTCCTTTTGTGCTCCTTTGGTCCTTGAGGAAGTAAGGAAAGGATCTCCAAAAACACCAAATATTTAGTGTCTCTAAGTCTCCACACCAAGGGTTAAGTGTGAAGATGAAATGGATGACTTAGAGAAGAAAAGATTGCTAGATTAATCTTCCCTAAGGGCCGGCCTCTTTGTAGAGAGAAAGAGAGAAAAATGTTTTACCTCTTTGCCTCAAAGAAAACACACCCTTATTTAAGAAAATTGCTATAAAGTTGCTTTTATAACATTTTTCTTAGGTGAGTGGCAAACTTGCAATTAAGCAAACTTTCACCATCTCCTCACCATGGCCGGCCTATATGTTGTGATTGGGCTTATTGCCCATTTTGTTTTAGTTGTCATACAACTTAAACATAATGGGCCTTGTGGACCAAAACACTTTTGGGCCCCGAAACCCAAAACCAACTTAAAAGCCCAATACGAACCTTTCGTAAAATTAATTAACTAATTAATTAATCTTGACCATTCTTCAATTAAACAATTTAATTGCATATCCATTTCATTTAATTTCTTCACTATCGCCCTTACTCGGTGTACGATCCATTAGGTTCCAATTAGCGAGGCAGTGGGCGATTGTTACTCTTAACGATCGATTGTGAATTGAAACCACATTTCAATTCTCCCTTTAATGATTAGTATTTGCTAATCATTAGGGCTTCCACAAACCATGAGTGACACCTAGCAGCATATCATGGTTACCCAAGCTAAGTAGAATTGGTTGGAGAACCTATCCAGTTACAACTACAATGCAATACGGTCCTTCTCTAATACAATACTCTTAATCACATTGTTTAAATGATAGTTTGTTTCATGTCTACTATCCAATGCGATACTTCTCTATATGATTCCTTTGAATATGATTTGGAACAAACTTCCTAAGTCATATTCATTTGCTTTGGCCAAGGACTTTAGAATCATATCTTAGAGTATTCTCCTTCCACCATGGAAGGTTAGAGATCCCTTGTTGTGCATTCATATGCCTACACGACTAGATAGCTTGACCCCAACAATGCCGTGGACACTCCGAGGGAATGCCGTCGACATGATCAAAGATCAAGGACCTAACCATTAGACATCTATGATGCCTCAGGTCAAAGGACTACTTTGCATATTGCAACTTTAGAGTTCTTACATGACATGTATGTTCGAACTCTCTTTTGATCGTTGTTCAGTGTACTTGATTACTCTTTCGAGAACCTATGTGTTTGTCTTAGTGTCCAACACCAAATGACTTGAGACTAGTCATACTCAAGCTTGAGTTGACATAACACATACTAACCTTAGCGGATTGTCGATACCCAATTGGCAATCCTATAGCTAGGAACGTTTTAGGAATGAACATAAGAGAATGGTCTCGATAATCTAACTTACTTAGATCACTTGTCTCTTAGATCAAATACATCCCTTGGATTCCCTTATTGCATAAACACATGATACAATAAATAGCGTTTGACAATAAGCTTTGCCCTTCATTAAACATATAAAAGTTTAATACATTAAGTATTCCAAAAAGCTATTACATCAAATGAGTGGCTTTGTGGGCATACTTCCAACAATCTCCCACTTGCACTCAAAGCCATCTTCCAATGTATCTAATACCCATCTTTTCCATATGACGGTCAAGCTGGATTTGAGACATTGGCTTTGTCAGTGGATCTGCTATGTTATCGGCTGAGGCAACTTTGAGGATGTTGACTTTCCCCTCGGCAGCATATCTTCTAATGATATTAAAGCGCCTGTCAAAATGCTTGTTCTTTTGATGTGCCCTTGGTTCCTTGGCTTGAGCTATCGCCCCACTATTATCACAGTACAAAGTTACTGGTGATGTAATGGTTGGAACCACTCCAAGTTCAGTGATGAACTTCTTCATCCAGAACGCTTCTTTGCCGGCTTCAGCTGCAGATACATATTCAGCCTCTGTTATGGAATCAGCAATTACACTTTGTTTCTTGCTCTTCCAACTGACAGCCCCACCATTCAGAGTGAATACATATCCGGAGTTGGAACTTCTATCATCGATGTCAGATTGGAAATCTGCGTCTGTATAGGCTTCCACTCGCAACTCTGCCGCTCCTCCATATATGAGGAACATGTCCTTAGTTCTTCTTAAGTACTTGAGGACCGTCTTGACAGCTGCCCAGTGTTCTGATCCTGGGTTAGATTGATATCGACTAGTAATGCTCACAGCATATGCGATATCAGGCCTTGTGCATATCATGGCATACATGAGACTCCCTATGGCAGAAGCATAAGGAATCATATTCATTTGCCGTATCTCTTCAGGAGTCTTAGGTTCCATGGACTTAGAAAGGTGAATTCCATGTCTTACAGGAAGAAAACCTTTCTTAGATTGTTCCATCTGGAACCTACTTAGCACCTTATCAATGTACATAGATTGGGATAATCCAATTAATTTTCTGGATCTATCACGATAGAGCTTTATCCCAAGTACATAAGATGCATCTCCTAAATCTTTCATGTGGAAGGTTTTGGACAACCACACTTTTACAGAAGAAAGTATTGCAGTGTCATTCCCGAATAGTAATATGTCATCTACATATAACACTAGGAATACTACTGCTTCCCCAACGACTTTTTGATAAACACAATTGTCGTCTTCGTTTTGAGTAAAACCAAACGTTTTGATTTCAGTGTCGAAACGAATGTTCCAGCTCCTGGAGGCTTGCTTAAGTCCATAAATGGACATTTGAAGCTTGCATACCTTAGTCTTTTCAGACTTGGACACGAAACCTTCGGGTTGAGTCATATAGAGCTCTTCCTCTAGGTAGCCGTTCAGAAAGGCCGTCTTCACGTCCATTTGCCAGATTTCATAATCATGGTACGCAGCTATAGCAAGCAAAATCCGAATGGACTTAATCATGGCTACAGGAGAGAAAGTTTCGTCATAGTCAATCCCTTCTCTTTGCCTGTAACCTTTGGCTACGAGTCTAGCCTTATAAGTCTCCACGTTCCCATCAACGCCTATCTTCCTCTTGAAGACCCATTTGTTTCCAACAGG
Organism: Malus fusca; assembly: GCA_035220775.1. Classification (NCBI taxonomy): domain Eukaryota; kingdom Viridiplantae; phylum Streptophyta; class Magnoliopsida; order Rosales; family Rosaceae; genus Malus; species Malus fusca. The sequence continues at coordinate 18,612,798 of CM069074.1, read as the reverse complement.
TACAATACCTTCTGGAGGGTCTACAAGAGTCCAGACCTGATTTTGATACATGGAATCCATCTCGGATTTCATGGCCTCTTGCCATCTCTTTGAATCAATGTCGGACATTGCTTCATTGTAGTCCCTAGGGTCCTCCTTTGTGTCATTGTCACCTAGAAGGTGCAATTCCGCAAAGTCATTGTCTAAGCCATACCTCTTAGGTGGCTTACTAACCCGTTCAGATCTACGTGGAGCTAGGGGTTCAGGAACAGGGTTGTCAACTTGTCGAGTGCTTGTTTGTGGTTCATTATTAATCTCATTAATTTCCATCTCTTTGCTCATAGTTCCTTTGAGAACGAATTTGTCCTCTAGAAACTTAGCAGTTATGGCGACAAAGACTTTCTGGTCGTCGGGATGGTAGAACTCATATCCCATAGTTTCTCTAGGATATCCCACAAAATAGCATCTTACTGATCTAGCTTCAAGCTTAGTAGCCTCAAGCTTCTTGACATATGCTTCACAACCCCAAATCTTAATGTGATTAAGACTTGGCTTTCTTCCATGCTATATCTCATAGGGCGTTTGTGAAACTGATTTGGAAGGTACTCTATTGAGCAAGTAAGCTGCTGTATATAGAGCGTATCCCCAAAATGTTACTGGTAGATCAGCAGAACTCATCATAGAATGAACCATGTTCATCAAGGTTTGATTTCTCCTTTCAGAAACTCCATTAAGTTGTGGAGTTCCCGGTGGAGTCCACTGTGATATTATTCCACACTCTTTGAGATAATCTAGGAACTCATTACTCAGATATTCACCCCCTCGATCCGATCTTAGGATCTTTATCTGTTTCCCAGTTTGCTTCTCAACTTCATTCTTGAATTCATTGAACCTTTCAAAGGATTCTGACTTGTACTTCATAAGATACACATAGCCAAACCGAGAGTGATCGTCGGTGAATGTGATATAGTAAGAGAAGCCTCCTCTCGACGTGGTAGACATAGGTCCACATACGTCAGTGTGGATTAACCCTAGAATTTCAGTGGCACGCTCTCCTTTTCCAGTAAATGGAGATTTGGTCATCTTCCCTTTCAAGCAACATTCACAAGTACCCATCTGGTCATTACCTAATGGGTGGATATATCCGTCTTTCGACATCTTGTGAATCTTTTCAAGGTTCACATGTCCAAGTTTAAGATGCCACATCTTTTCTTGGTTAACTTCTTCTCTAGCCCTTTTGGGTTTTGAGGTATTCCTGCTTGTAATACAGTGCATCCCACTATTCGTTCTAGGTGAAAAAGTCCCTCTATCATATTACCATGAGAGATAATACGACCGTTCAAGTATAAAGTGCAACTCATTTTGTCAAACAATACTGAGTGCCCATCTCGTAAAAGCTTAGAGATGGAAATCAAATTCTTTATACATGAAGGAAAATATAAACAATTTTTAAGTTCCAGGACTTCCCCAGAGGGTAGGTTAAGCATGTAGGTGCCTGTTGCTTTTGCAGAGATTTTAGTGCCGTGCCCAACTCGCACAACAATCTCCCCATTGCTCAGTGGCTTGCTTCCCACTAGTCCCTGCATCGTATTACAGATATGTTGACTAGCGCCTGAATCAAATATCCAAGAACTGGAGCTCACTGTAAAAGAACTCTCTATGACAGAAATAGTCTCTGATTAATGTTTTTCATGGTTAATGTTTTTTTTTTAACCATAGGTTCACCAATCTACTAGGCTTTGAATTTCATGGTTAATGTTTTTTTTTTAAGTGCATATAAGCATGATTCCGTCTTTAATTGTTAATTGCATGCTAATAGATGTTGCTTAAATGAACATGTTTTTCACAAAATTTCCTTCAGAGGGTCCTTCTCCACACATGACACACTTGCATACAAAACGATTTCCAGTTGCTTTTCAATAAACCATGAATCTCAACACCCCAGATCTCCACACATGCTAATAGATGTTGCTTCTTGACATATGCTTCACAACCCCAAATCTTAATGTGATTAAGACTTGGCTTTCTTCCATGCTATATCTCATAGGGCGTTTGTGAAACTGATTTGGAAGGTACTCTATTGAGCAAGTAAGCTGCTGTATATAAAGCGTATCCCCAAAATGTTACTGGTAGATCAGCAGAACTCATCATAGAATGAACCATGTTCATCAAGGTTTGATTTCTCCTTTCAGAAACTCCATTAAGTTGTGGAGTTCCCGGTGGAGTCCACTGTGATATTATTCCACACTCTTTGAGATAATCTAGGAACTCATTACTCAGATATTCACCCCCTCGATCCGATCTTAGGATCTTTATCTGTTTCCCAGTTTGCTTCTCAACTTCATTCTTGAATTCATTGAACCTTTCAAAGGATTCTGACTTGTACTTCATAAGATACACATAGCCAAACCGAGAGTGATCGTCGGTGAATGTGATATAGTAAGAGAAGCCTCCTCTCGACGTGGTAGACATAGGTCCACATACGTCAGTGTGGATTAACCCTAGAATTTCAGTGGCACGCTCTCCTTTTCCAGTAAATGGAGATTTGGTCATCTTCCCTTTCAAGCAACATTCACAAGTACCCATCTGGTCATTACCTAATGGGTGGATATATCCGTCTTTCGACATCTTGTGAATCTTTTCAAGGTTCACATGTCCAAGTTTAAGATGCCACATCTTTTCTTGGTTAACTTCTTCTCTAGCCCTTTTGGGTTTTGAGGTATTCCTGCTTGTAATACAGTGCATCCCACTATTCGTCTCTAGGTGAAAAAGTCCCTCTATCATATTACCATGAGAGATAATACGACCGTTCAAGTATAAAGTGCAACTCATTTTGTCAAACAATACTGAGTGCCCATCTCGTAAAAGCTTAGAGATGGAAATCAAATTCTTTATACATGAAGGAAAATATAAACAATTTTTAAGTTCCAGGACTTCTCCAGAGGGTAGGTTAAGCATGTAGGTGCCTGTTGCTTTTGCAGAGATTTTAGTGTCGTGCCCAACTCGCACAACCATCTCCCCATTGCTCAGTGGCTTGCTTCCCACTAGTCCCTGCATCGTATTACAGATATGTTGACTAGCGCCTGAATCAAATATCCAGGAACTGGAGCTCACTGTAAAAGAACTCTCTATGACAGAAATAGTCTCTTCAAAAGTTCGTGTCATAAGGCTCGCAATGCGCACCCTGTATTTCTTCTTCCAACGTTCATCCTTTCCACAATGAAAGCATGTTCCTTTGGATTTCTTTGCCTTCTTCTTATGCAACATTTTCCTTGTGTTTGCATTCTCGCTCTCACTGTCCATTTTGAAACCTTTTTCAAATTTACAGCACATGTCAATCATCTCGTCTAAAGAATGATCGAATCTATTCACTTTATAGTTTACAATAAACTTAGTGAAATCATCCGAGAGAGATGCAAGGAAAAAGTCTTGGGCCATTTTCCCATCGATGGAAGTTCCTAAACTTTTAAGATCTTTAAATATCTTTTCCATCTTTTGTCCATGTTTATGGACCGATGTCCCTTTTGCCATTTTGGCATTCATTAGACTACAAACTTTTGAGAATCGTACATTACTAGTCTCAATGTCATGCATCTTATGCAAACTTTCAACCATGGCACAAGAAGTGTCCATGTGCTTATGTAGCTTCATAAGCTCCTCACTAAGTGAAGTGAGGATTAAGCATTTGGCTTGTAAGTCATCCTCATAGTGTCTAACATAATTTTGACACTCCTCCTTTGAAGCTAGTTTCGTAGGAGGTACATGAGGAGAGGATTGCTTGAGCACATACAATATGTCTTTCACCTTTGAGACATTCTCAATGTGGTGATACCAAGCAAGGAAACGTTGGCCCCTAAGGCCCTTTTTGTCAAGTATAATGGTGGGTATAATTTTAGGCATGTCGTTCACTACATAACATAACAGAAATCGTATTAGATTGTTTGTTTAAAACTATTTGATTGGGTCTTTGAACCAAATAGCACCACCCACTATTTTTGGCAAATTCCACATCCCTCAATAGAATTCGAGAGTTATATTGAACTCTTAGCGGGGTATGGGAGACTCACTATTACCAAGCCCACCTCACGATGATACGATGTTGGTTAGCAAAAATAATGATGAGAGAATAACGCTTTATTCATTTACAACTCTTGTAATTACCCATCCGTTTGGCCTCTAGAGAATGTTGCCTCACGATGATACGATGTCGGCTCCATTGCACTTAGTTAAGTTATTCCCACCATGCTTAGTTTGTGAAGGGGTTCAAGAATAGCCTCACGATGATACGATGTCGGCTATCCTCGTTGCCTACACTCACCTCATCATATGTATATGGATTCCTCCTGGATGTAAGCACATGCTTTGTACTTCCCCATGATAGGGTGAAGCCGGTGCATGAGTCACAAACGCTTGGAACCCACCACGGTGGAAGGCCTACGAAGAGATGTTCAAAACATCTCTCGCTTATCAACTTAATATTTATTTTGAGGGAGTAGTTTTGGGCTACATCAAAATCATTTTAATCTTATTAAAAGAACTTGGGCCTATCATAACCATTGGTCCAAGTTAATATGAATTAGTAGCATATACTACTCCCACTGTTTCGTTGAAACAAGCGAGACTATATGGAACTACTAACGAACGCATTGCATCCTCATATGGACTATATAGTCATATTAGGTCTTAGGATGATTATGAACCGTTTAATTTGATCCAACACGAGCCTTGTGTTGGACCTTGGGTTTAAGGTAGATAGTTGTTGATTTTAGTTACGCGTTTAATCCAATTAAACCGTTATTTCCTATTGGGCGTTGGACCCAACTATTCCATTTTGCATACAAATAAACAAAAGGAATACATGAAATAATAATGAGGGCTTATGCCCTTTTACAACACAAATGATGGACTTATGTCCATTTACAACAAATTGAATTAATCAAATTACATTCAATTCTACACTATTAAAACCCAAACATTCATAATGTAAAGCGGCCAATCACATAGCTCAATTATCATGGCCTTTGGTTCATAATCACCCTTTTCTTAATCAATCACATTAACTAAGAAAGCAACTTAAACAATTGGTTTTTGGATCCATAGAATTGATTTAAATGGAACTAAATGAAATGAAAATCAAATTCTCATTAAAGAGACAAAACAATTTTGTTCTCATTTTATTTGGGCCAAAAGGAAACTATGACCACAACAATTGGGCCATAATGCAAATACAAAAACTTTTGGGGTCACTTTGAAAAAACACAAAAGTCCACAACTTCATGTAATTTCAACTAGAACCCAAAATTTTATTAATGTAAAAACATCATTAAAGGATCAAAACAATTTGTCCTTTAGAGTTTTTAAGCCTAAACGTAAAAACGTAAACTTTTGGGCCAAAATACAAAAACACAAAATTATCAAAACTTTATGTAATTGTACAAAAGGCCCCAAAAGTACCCCCACTAGGGGGTGGCCGGTTTTTACAAGTGTGAATGAGTGTGAAAGGGTTTTATGCAAGTTGTGAATGCATGTGCAAATGTAAGTGGATTTTGGTGGGTGAGTTATTGGTGAAATTGATGGTTTGTAAGAAAATGTTTTGTAAAACATTAAAGAGTTTTGTCAAACATTAAATCCAATTTTAATGCTTCACCAATAACTATCACCCATCAAATAATAAACCAAAACTTTATGAAAAAACATAAAACTTTTGAATCATAACTTCTAAACTTTATGTTCTTGGCAAGAACTTCAAGAACATTGAAGAACACCATGAAAACTCATAATAGCTCCATGAATGTTTTTCACTCACCAAAACTCAAATTTTCACCACTCAAAAGAGGGCTAATATCCTAGGGTACTTAGGGGTTCCAAAAGTCACTTTAAAACCATTTTAACAAGACAAACATGAACCCAAAAAATCACCCTATGGATTTGGCCGAATTTCCCAAAACACATGGCACCAAATTTTAGTTCCAATATTCATGCTTAAATGAAATGCATCTACAACATTTGAGATGCTAAATTTTCTAGTAAAATTTATATATTCAAAAGCAAGAACAAAGCTTGTAACATTTACAACATTTAAATCACAAAATATGAAAGTCACGAAACCCAAAAGGATTCACCATAAACTAGGCCTAGGCTCTGATACCACTTGAAGGAAAAAATTTGTCCTAGCTAAGAACAAGTAAGAACATTTGAATACATATGCATACTATTAACACTTTAAAGTAGGCATGCATTCAAAAACAATTCATAAAACCCATGACTTTCAAAGCCTAGTATATGGTGAACCAATAAACTCTTTAACAACATTAAAGAGACATAAAGATTTAGAGTTTCTTTACCCTTGAAGCTCATCCTTGTTTACACAAGGGATTCACCCAAGTGGAGGGCCTTCAAGTCACCTCCAAGTTCCTTGGATATTGCTTGTGAATTCCTTCTCCTTTTGTGCTCCTTTGGTCCTTGAGGAAGTAAGGAAAGGATCTCCAAAAACACCAAATATTTAGTGTCTCTAAGTCTCCACACCAAGGGTTAAGTGTGAAGATGAAATGGATGACTTAGAGAAGAAAAGATTGCTAGATTAATCTTCCCTAAGGGCCGGCCTCTTTGTAGAGAGAAAGAGAGAAAAATGTTTTACCTCTTTGCCTCAAAGAAAACACACCCTTATTTAAGAAAATTGCTATAAAGTTGCTTTTATAACATTTTTCTTAGGTGAGTGGCAAACTTGCAATTAAGCAAACTTTCACCATCTCCTCACCATGGCCGGCCTATATGTTGTGATTGGGCTTATTGCCCATTTTGTTTTAGTTGTCATACAACTTAAACATAATGGGCCTTGTGGACCAAAACACTTTTGGGCCCCGAAACCCAAAACCAACTTAAAAGCCCAATACGAACCTTTCGTAAAATTAATTAACTAATTAATTAATCTTGACCATTCTTCAATTAAACAATTTAATTGCATATCCATTTCATTTAATTTCTTCACTATCGCCCTTACTCGGTGTACGATCCATTAGGTTCCAATTAGCGAGGCAGTGGGCGATTGTTACTCTTAACGATCGATTGTGAATTGAAACCACATTTCAATTCTCCCTTTAATGATTAGTATTTGCTAATCATTAGGGCTTCCAGAAACCATGAGTGACACCTAGCAGCATATCATGGTTACCCAAGCTAAGTAGAATTGGTTGGAGAACCTATCCAGTTACAACTACAATGCAATACGGTCCTTCTCTAATACAATACTCTTAATCACATTGTTTAAATGATAGTTTGTTTCATGTCTACTATCCAATGCGATACTTCTCTATATGATTCCTTTGAATATGATTTGGAACAAACTTCCTAAGTCATATTCATTTGCTTTGGCCAAGGACTTTAGAATCATATCTTAGAGTATTCTCCTTCCACCATGGAAGGTTAGAGATCCCTTGTTGTGCATTCATATGCCTACACGACTAGATAGCTTGACCCCAACAATGCCGTGGACACTCCGAGGGAATGCCGTCGACATGATCAAAGATCAAGGACCTAACCATTAGACATCTATGATGCCTCAGGTCAAAGGACTACTTTGCATATTGCAACTTTAGAGTTCTTACATGACATGTATGTTCGAACTCTCTTTTGATCGTTGTTCAGTGTACTTGATTACTCTTTCGAGCACCTATGTGTTTGTCTTAGTGTCCAACACCAAATGACTTGAGACTAGTCATACTCAAGCTTGAGTTGACATAACACATACTAACCTTAGCGGATTGTCGATACCCAATTGGCAATCCTATAGCTAGGAACGTTTTAGGAATGAACATAAGAGAATGGTCTCGATAATCTAACTTACTTAGATCACTTGTCTCTTAGATCAAATACATCCCTTGGATTCCCTTATTGCATAAACACATGATACAATAAATAGCGTTTGACAATAAGCTTTGCCCTTCATTAAACATATAAAAGTTTAATACATTAAGTATTCCAAAAAGCTATTACATCAAATGAGTGGCTTTGTGGGCATACTTCCAACAATCTCCCACTTGCACTCAAAGCCATCTTCCAATGTATCTAATACCCATCTTTTCCATATGACGGTCAAGCTGGATTTGAGACATTGGCTTTGTCAGTGGATCTGCTATGTTATCGGCTGAGGCAACTTTGAGGATGTTGACTTTCCCCTCGGCAGCATATCTTCTAATGATATTAAAGCGCCTGTCAAAATGCTTGTTCTTTTGATGTGCCCTTGGTTCCTTGGCTTGAGCTATCGCCCCACTATTATCACAGTACAAAGTTACTGGTGATGTAATGGTTGGAACCACTCAAAGTTCAGTGATGAACTTCTTCATCCAGAACGCTTCTTTGCCGGCTTCAGCTGCAGCGACATATTCAGCCTCTGTTATGGAATCAGCAATTACACTTTGTTTCTTGCTCTTCCAACTGACAGCCCCACCATTCAGAGTGAATACATATCCGGAGTTGGAACTTCTATCATCGATGTCAGATTGGAAATCTGCGTCTGTATAGGCTTCCACTCGCAACTCTGCCGCTCCTCCATATATGAGGAACATGTCCTTAGTTCTTCTTAAGTACTTGAGGACCGTCTTGACAGCTGCCCAGTGTTCTGATCCTGGGTTAGATTGATATCGACTAGTAATGCTCACAGCATATGCGATATCAGGCCTTGTGCATATCATGGCATACATGAGACTCCCTATGGCAGAAGCATAAGGAATCATATTCATTTCCCGTATCTCTTCAGGAGTCTTAGGTTCCATGGACTTAGAAAGGTGAATTCCATGTCTTACAGGAAGAAAACCTTTCTTAGATTGTTCCATCTGGAACCTACTTAGCACCTTATCAATGTACATAGATTGGGATAATCCAATTAATTTTCTGGATCTATCACGATAGAGCTTTATCCCAAGTACATAAGATGCATCTCCTAAATCTTTCATGTGGAAGGTTTTGGACAACCACACTTTTACAGAAGAAAGTATTGCAGTGTCATTCCCGAATAGTAATATGTCATCTACATATAACACTAGGAATACTACTGCTTCCCCAACGACTTTTTGATAAACACAATTGTCGTCTTCGTTTTGAGTAAAACCAAACGTTTTGATTTCAGTGTCGAAACGAATGTTCCAGCTCCTGGAGGCTTGCTTAAGTCCATAAATGGACCTTTGAAGCTTGCATACCTTAGTCTTTTCAGACTTGGACACGAAACCTTCGGGTTGAGTCATATAGAGCTCTTCCTCTAGGTAGCCGTTCAGAAAGGCCGTCTTCACGTCCATTTGCCAGATTTCATAATCATGGTACGCAACTATAGCAAGCAAAATCCGAATGGACTTAATCATGGCTACATGAGAGAAAGTTTCGTCATAGTCAATCCCTTCTCTTTGCCTGTAACCTTTGGCTACGAGTCTAGCCTTATAAGTCTCCACGTTCCCATCAACGCATATCTTCCTCTTGAAGACCCATTTGTTTCCAACAGGTATAATACCTTCTGGAGGGTCTACAAGAGTCCAGACCCGATTTTGATACATGGAATCCATCTCGGATTTCATGGCCTCTTGCCATCTCTTTGAATCAATGTCGGACATTGCTTCATTGTAGTCCCTAGGGTCCTCCTTTGTGTCATTGTCACCTAGAAGGTGCAATTCCGCAAAGTCATTGTCTAAGCCATACCTCTTAGGTGGCTTACTAACCCGTTCAGATCTACGTGGAGCTAGGGGTTCAGGAACAGGGTTGTCAACTTGTCGAGTGCTTGTTTGTGGTTCATTATTAATCTCATTAATTTCCATCTCTTTGCTCATAGTTCCTTTGAGAACGAATTTGTCCTCTAGAAACTTAGCAGTTCTGGCGACAAAGACTTTCTGGTCGTCGGGATGGTAGAACTCATATCCCATAGTTTCTCTAGGATATCCCACAAAATAGCATCTTACTGATCTAGCTTCAAGCTTAGTAGCCTCAAGCTTCTTGACATATGCTTCACAACCCCAAATCTTAATGTGATTAAGACTTGGCTTTCTTCCATGCTATATCTCATAGGGCGTTTGTGAAACTGATTTGGAAGGTACTCTATTGAGCAAGTAAGCTGCTGTATATAGAGCGTATCCCCAAAATGTTACTGGTAGATCAGCAGAACTCATCATAGAATGAACCATGTTCATCAAGGTTTGATTTCTCCTTTCAGAAACTCCATTAAGTTGTGGAGTTCCCGGTGGAGTCCACTGTGATATTATTCCACACTCTTTGAGATAATCTAGGAACTCATTACTCAGATATTCACCCTCTCGATCCGATCTTAGGATCTTTATCTGTTTCCCAGTTTGCTTCTCAACTTCATTCTTGAATTCATTGAACCTTTCAAAGGATTCTGACTTGTACTTCATAAGATACACATAGCCAAACCGAGAGTGATCGTCGGTGAATGTGATATAGTAAGAGAAGCCTCATCTCGACCTGGTAGACATAGGTCCACATACGTCAGTGTGGATTAACCCTAGAATTTCAGTGGCACGCTCTCCTTTTCCAGTAAATGGAGATTTGGTCATCTTCCCTTTCAAGCAACATTCACAAGTACCCATCTGGTCATTACCTAATGGGTGGATATATCCGTCTTTCGACATCTTGTGAATCTTTTCAAGGTTCACATGTCCAAGTTTAAGATGCCACATCTTTTCTTGGTTAACTTCTTCTCTAGCCCTTTTGGGTTTTGAGGTATTCCTGCTTGTAATGCAGTGCATCCCACTATTCGTCTCTAGGTGAAAAAGTCCCTCTATCATATTACCATGAGAGATAATACGACCGTTCAAGTATAAAGTGCAACTCATTTTGTCAAACAATACTGAGTGCCCATCTCGTAAAAGCTTAGAGATGGAAATCAAATTCTTTATACATGAAGGAAAATATAAACAATTTTTAAGTTCCAGGACTTCCCCAAAGGGTAGGTTAAGCATGTAGGTGCCTGTTGCTTTTGCTGAGATTTTAGTGCCGTGCCCAACTCGCACAACCATCTCCCCATTGCTCAGTGGCTTGCTTCCCACTAGTCCCTGCATCGTATTACAAATATGTTGACTAGCGCCTGAATCCAATATCCAGGAACTGGAGCTCACTGTAAAAGAACTCTCTATGACAGAAATAGTCTCTGATTAATGTTTTTCATGGTTAATGTTTTTTTTTTAACCATAGGTTCACCAATCTACTAGGCTTTGAATTTCATGGTTAATGTTTTTTTTTTAAGTGCATATAAGCATGATTCCGTCTTTAATTGTTAATTGCATGCTAATAGATGTTGCTTAAATGATCACAAAATTTCCTTCAGAGGGTCCTTCTCCACACATGACACACTTGCATACAAAACGATTTCCAGTTGCTTTTCAATAAACCATGAATCTCAACACCCCAGATCTCCACACATGCTAATAGATGTTGCTTCTTGACATATGCTTCACAACCCCAAATCTTAATGTGATTAAGACTTGGCTTTCTTCCATGCTATATCTCATAGGGCGTTTGTGAAACTGATTTGGAAGGTACTCTATTGAGCAAGTAAGCTGCTGTATATAGAGCGTATCCCCAAAATGTTACTGGTAGATCAGCAGAACTCATCATAGAATGAACCATGTTCATCAAGGTTTGATTTCTCCTTTCAGAAACTCCATTAAGTTGTGGAGTTCCCGGTGGAGTCCACTGTGATATTATTCCACACTATTTGACATAATCTAGGAACTCATTACTCAGATATTCACCCCCTCGATCCGATCATATGATCTTTATCTGTTTCCCATTTTGCTTCTCAACTTCATTCTTGAATTCATTGAACCTTTCAAAGGATTCTGACTTGTACTTCATAAGATACACATAGCCAAACCGAGAGTGATCGTCGGTGAATGTGATATAGTAAGAGAAGCCTCCTCTCGACGTGGTAGACATAGGTCCACATACGTCAGTGTGGATTAACCCTAGAATTTCAGTGGCACGCTCTCCTTTTCCAGTAAATGGAGATTTGGTCATCTTCCCTTTCAAGCAACATTCACAAGTACCCATCTGGTCATTACCTAATGGGTGGATATATCCGTCTTTCGACATCTTGTGAATCTTTTCAAGGTTCACATGTCCAAGTTTAAGATGCCACATCTTTTCTTGGTTAACTTCTTCTCTAGCCCTTTTGGGTTTTGAGGTATTCCTGCTTGTAATACAGTGCATCCCACTATTCGTCTCTAGGTGAAAAAGTCCCTCTATCATATTACCATGAGAGATAATACGACCGTTCAAGTATAAAGTGCAACTCATTTTGTCAAACAATATTGAGTGCCCATCTCGTAAAAGCTTAGAGATGGAAATCAAATTCTTTATACATGAAGGAAAATATAAACAATTTTTAAGTTCCAGGACTTCCCCAGAGGGTAGGTTAAGCATGTAGGTGCCTGTTGCTTTTGCAGAGATTTTAGTGCCGTGCCCAACTCGCACAACCATCTCCCCATTGCTCAGTGGCTTGCTTCCCACTAGTCCCTGCATCGTATTACAGATATGTTGACTAGCGCCTGAATCAAATATCCAGGAACTGGAGCTCACTGTAAAAGAACTCTCTATGACAGAAATAGTCTCTGATTAATGTTTTTCATGGTTAATGTTTTTTTTTTAACCATAGGTTCACCAATCTACTAGGCTTTGAATTTCATGGTTAATGTTTTTTTTTTAAGTGCATATAAGCATGATTCCGTCTTTAATTGTTAATTGCATGCTAATAGATGTTGCTTAAATGAACATGTTTTTCACAAAATTTCCTTCAGAGGGTCCTTCTCCACACATGACACACTTGCATACAAAACGATTTCCAGTTGCTTTTCAATAAACCATGAATCTCAACACCCCAGATTAACCATGAACAACACTAATTAACCCTCAGATTTTCTTAAGTCATTGAATTGGACGGATAACGCATCGGAAACCCAAATTATTCTTCAAAAGTTCCCTACATGAACAGCATAATAGAGATACAATCAAAGATCATTAAGTTTTATGAAAATCATAAGCATTTCCAAAGCATTCGTAACTATGATGAACATGATACTCCCGCCAGGAATCTACTTAACACGATTATGACTAGCAACCTTCACTACTTATGAATATAAGTTCATAACGATTAGGTGAAACTCCCTTATATTCTAGCATGAAATTCATGCATGCAAACTAAGTATGCATCCTTAATCCACAAACAAGAATAAGTTATCAATCAAACAGTTAAGTAAATTGCATTAACGATTCATAGAATCACAAGTGGAAGTAATCAATTCATATTGCAAATATGCTCATGGCTTTGAATTTCCCCTAGCTAAAACGAGTTTAGCTCCTCATGTTCGCAAAACAAAGATAAATAAACTTAGACATTGAAAACAAAAGATTGAAAACACCTAAAAACGTTCCAGCAATCCAGCTTGAATGGCAAACACGTCCAAGGTCTTTGTTCTTCTTCTTTGTTGCGGCACAAGGGATGGGTGAAGGTTTTGATGGTGTATTGTATGGAAGGTTGTGTATTTAGAATGGGATATGTTGATGGGTGATTGATGTATGTGTGTTTGGTGATGAATGATGGATCCTGGATGGCTGCGGCAAGGGTATTAAATAATATCCCTAAGTCTGTCAAAACCCTAGGTAATTAAGGCTAAGTAAAAGTCAGAAATTAAAAGGAAAGGGTAAAGGTGGTGTGGCAAAGGGAAACAAAAGGGAAAGGACATCCCTTGCGCGGCAAGGGAAAGGGAAATTGGAAAGGGGAATGTTCCTCCTTGCACGGCAAGGAAGGAAGGTTTAAGGGATTGGTGCGGCAAGTTACTAGGGCTGGGATTTAGGTGTCCCAAAGTGTCCTAGAGAAGAAGAGAAAAGGTTTTACATCTTTTAGGAATAGGGAAACATGGCAAGGGGAAATGCTGCACAAGGAAGGACAAATAGGGGACAAAGGGGAGACAAGGCGCCACCTTTGTAGGAATAGGTTCAATTGTGCCTTTCCTTGTCTTCTAAGCTTCCATTCTGACTTCTCTTGACTTCTAGCCTCTTTTGGTCTTCAATTTCGTCCAATCATCTTGCTCCAAGCACATGCTATCCATTCCATGCCCAAAATTGCTCCATTAAGGCACCAAAATGCACTTTCTTGCCACTTTAGCTCTTTGAACCTGAAAACACACGAAAATAGCTCAAAAGACTAAAATAACTAGGAACTAACAACATAAATGCACAAAACCAAGCTAACTAAGTCACATACATATGCTCCTATCAAATTCCCCCACACTTAGCTTTTGCTAGTCCTCGAGCAAAACAAAACATAACCTAAACCTCCAACATTTGCCTCAGGGATTTCCATTGAAACATGACATGCCAAAGATCACCACTTACATAGATTTTAGCAATCCTTACCCTCGAGCACACTTAATCATAGTCACCATTCACTAGCTCGCATTAATCAATTAAAACAACATTTTGAATGAAGTAACATGCCTTAGAGAATTCCCTCAATTCCTTACCGGATATACACTTTATTTTCACACAGATTTTCTGACTACACTCCCTATACTAGGTATATGTGAGAAGATTGATGTAAACATGAAAACTAGTACTCACATACGCTTTTAAACAAAGAAGGCAATTTTTGGAATTATTAATGCATGTATATAAATATGATCTCATGGCTGGAATGCCACTACTTAGAAGCGAGAACCAGGGATTCCATATGCTCATACTGATTTCAAACTCCACAGATTGAAACACATAACACTCAAGATAGAAGTCCAAGGGTTGTAACGGGGCTAGGGTATTGGCTAACAAAGAAAGGGAAAGGATAAACAAACGTTCTTAAAGCAATAGTAAGCAAAGTAATGAAATTGACACTTAGAATTCACTTTTGAATGCAAAAATCAACTTTAAACACAAAGGGAAGATTCACAAAACACTTAGGGCCAGATTCACAATTTTGGACCCTTTCTTCAACAATCAATACTTTAAAGCTTATTCTCACTTATTTTCAAGTCTTTTCTTCTTTCTTACACGTTTTTTTTTTCTTCTTTTTCTTTTTCTTTGTTTTCTTCTTTTCAAACCCGTGCCCTATTTCTTTGGCACACAAAAACACAACTTTTGAAATCCTTCCCCCACACTTGTTTTTCTGCATAATGTTTATCAAAAGGAATTCCTTCTAAGTTATGCTCCACTACACTTTAAGAACAAGGGTATAGATAGTCCTATTCTAGGCTAGGTTGGGATAATGTGGTTAACAAAGAAAATAGGCTCAATAAGGCTCAAAAGGGTTAAACCTACAAAACAAATGCATGGGATGAAGGCTTTTTGGCTCTGGTGGTAACTACTAAACAACTTTATCTTGTTATATGTTATGCACTCAATTTTAAGTTTTGAATGAAACATGCATGAGTTCTAGTATTTGGAACTATAATAATGAAAAACACATTCTAAGTAGCAACCAAGCAAAGAATGATGAAATCATGCAACGACTTTAGAAAACAAAAACATCACAGATTAATAACTCTCCAAACAAAGTTTAGGCTCAAGTCTCTCAAGGTTGTAGTGTTTGTTTGAGTTCCTTCCTTCAAGCATGTTACAAAAACTGATTTTTTTTCTTTGTGATTACATGTAAATTCGTAAACGTCAACTACAACCAAGTATTAACCAAAGAGCATATCAAACTTCCACCCATGTTTGTAACTCTCCTTAACAGTCATGCAATTAAAAACCAAATCCTCATCATTGTGTTGGAAGGTACCCTAAGACATAAACACACAAAAACGACTCTTTTTGATATTTTTCAAAACTTTTTTCTGTTATATGACACAAAAACACTTCAAAACACACTAAAAATACTTAAAAACAGTGAGTAACAACATTAGAAGTGATAGGTGATAAAAACCCACGAAAATTTAATGAAAAGCACTTGTTTACCCCCCCACACTTAAACCTAACATTGTCCTTAATGTTTCAAACAAAGACTCTCACCAAAGCAAACAAACAAACAACAAACAAATATGGCAACATAAATGCAGTAAAGAGAAGGGTTTAGGAACGCAAATCTGGTTTTGGAGTGAGAATTCCATCGTCCCCTAGTTGAATGCATGGGTTGCCTCCAAAGAAGTGCTTGCTTTAACGTCTTGCAGCCGGACAAACGTTCTTCTTAAGCTTGAGTGGACCCCACGGCATGGAGGGGTACTTCCTCCACCACATGCTCCTCAAAAAGGTCGTAGTAAGGCTTCAAACGGTGCCCGTTCACTTTGAATTCTTGGCCGGTCTTGAAACTTTGGATTTGGATTGCACCATAAGGAAAGACATTAGTAATAACAAACGGGCCAATCCATTTAGAACGTAACTTACCGGGAAACAAACGTAGGCGGGAATTGAAAAGCAACATTTTCTGCCCAATGAAGAATGTCTTGCTACGAATCATCTTGTCATGGAATGCCTTTGTCTTCTCTTTGTAAATTCGAGCATTCTCATAAGCCTCGTACCTAATCTCCTCAAGTTCATTCAATTGAAGCTTCCTATGAATTCCAGCAGCATCTATGTCCAAATTGAATGTCTTGACAGCCCAATGCTCCTTGTGCTCTAATTGCACGGGAAGATGGCATGGTTTGCCATAGATGAGCCGAAATGGGGACATGCCAATGGGTGTTTTGTAAGCGGTACAATTTGGACCTAACTTACCTTTGTTGGACGGATTGGATGGATTAAGGAGTGTAGGAGGCTGCGGCAAGGTTGTTTCCTTCCTTGCCGTGGCCTTTTCTTGCTCATCCTCTTCGAATTGCAACTTCTCGTCCTCTTTTTGGCTTGATTTGGATGGTTGTGGATCAGTTCCTACTTCTTTTCCACTTCTCAATGTGATTGCCTTGGCAGATTCAAATCCTCCTTTTGGATTGACAATGGTAGAGCTAGGTAGTTTCCCTTCTTCTCGAAACTGCCCCATAAACTTTGCCATCTGCCCAATTTGCTTCTTGACTTCATTCATCTCCTTGGCTTGATTTTGTTGGCCCTGCGTCAATGAAGTTAGTAATTTAAGAAGTGTATCATTATCCAAAGACGTACATGAGTTTGTTTGGGCAGATTGTGGTGGAGGTTGTTGATGTGAAAATTAACTTAACACACAAATTTAACCCTCTTTTGACAATTGTAGTATAATTATAAGTAGGGATCGTTCTGGACCGGGGATTAGGATGGCTTGCTAATAACCTCTAAACTGACTCAAAAATATAAAACTAAACTTAAAAAAACTTAACAAGACTCACAAGACTCAAAGCAAACTTAAAATAATCAAAACAACTTAAAATAATCAAAACAGCTTAAAACAACTGAATAAAATTAAACTAGACACTAGGAATGACTTTGGACGAAAATTGACTTTTACTTGAATCAAAACACTTAAAAACACAAACTAAAACAGATTTGAAACACTTTGAAACACGAAACTAAAAGGGGGGTTTTGATTTGGATGAAGTTGTAACAAACAAACAAGTATGAAAAACTAGACAGAATGTAAAACAAATGTGAGAAATAAGATGATGGATGGAATAGCTAGAGGCTTTTTCTCCACACATGACATGTATGCAAATAACTTGATTTCCAATTACTGCTTCATTGAATTATAAACGACAATGCTCCAAATTAACCGTGACATCACTAGTTAACTCTCAGATTTTCCTTGTTTTATTGGATTGGATGACATCATTCGACAACCCAAAACATTCTTCTAAAGTTCCCTACATGACATCATAATAGAGATACAATGAAAGATCATTACGTTTAATGAAAATCATAAGCATTGACAAAGCACTTGCAACTATGACATCATGTCATCATGCTAGGAATTGAACTTAACGCGATCGTTTATAAGCGACCTTCACTACATGTGAATATAAGTTTGTAACGGATTTATGCATGCCAATTAAGTGTCGACCCTTAATTAACAAATACAAATAAGTTATCAATCAAATAGTTAAGCCAATTGCATTCACGATTCAAGAGTTCATAACTGGAATTTATCAAATTATATTGCACACATAATCATGGCTTTGAAATCACCCCTAGCCAAGAGGGGTTTAGCCACTCATATTTACAACAAAACGAAAGGAAATGAATTTAAATTAGAAACAAAAGAAAGAAAACACCTAAACGCTCCAACGATCCAAGTTGGACAACAAGCACATCCAAGCACTTTGCTTCCCTTCCTTTGCTACGGCACAAGGTGTTGGTGAGAGTTTGAAGGTTTGTTTGTATGGAGGAATGGATGTGAAGATGAATGGATGTGTTTGGATGAAGGTTGTATTGAAATGGGGATGAATGATCAAGCAAAAACTAAACTCAATTTATGTTACACACACTTCCTTTTATAGAGGAAGTGCAAGGCAATGGAGGGGGACATGGAGTGTGTGTGCAATGATTCAAGGGTGAAAGTGAAGTAATGATGCAAAGCATGGGTAAAATGGAGTGGTGTTGAAATTATTCAAAGGTGAGAGTGAAGTAAGGATGCAAAGCATGGGTAAAATGGAGTGGTGTTGAAATGATTCAAAGGTGAAAGTGAAGTAATGATGCAAAGCATGGGTAAAATGGAGTGGTGTTGAAATTATTCAAAGGTGAAAGTGAAGTAATAATGCAAAGCAATTTGGAATGATGGAGGGAACAAGGGTGGTGCAAGGCAATGAGTGAATGAAATAGACAAGGAATGTTGTTGCACGGCATGGGAATTCAAGGGGAGTGCAATGGTGCATGAATGAGTGCAATGATTCAATGTAATGATGCATGAAATAAGAAATGATGGAGGGAACAAGGAATGGTGTAGCAATTGAGTGCAATGAGTCAATGTAATGATGCATGAAATAAGAAATGATGGAGGGAACAAGGAATGGTGTAGCGATTGAGTGCAATGAGTCAATGTAATGATGCATGAAATGGGAATCCAAAGGAGGGGACAATGTGCACGGCAAGTGTTTAGGAAAAGGGTAAGTGTTCTAAAACTGAAGGGAAATGACTCTCCTTGCACGACAAGGAAAAATGAAACAAGCTAGGGCACGGCAAGGGTGATTTAAGTGTTCTAGAACCTTTGGTTCGTGTCCTAAAATGCATAGAAGACCTTCAATGTTGCTGGAACTTAGGGACATTGAGGATTAGGAAAGATTAAATCAAAATAAGGTAATCTTGACTCATGTTTCTTCTTTGGTTGCTGAGCTCTTTGTCCTTTTTAAATTAATTCTTCTTTCTCTTTAACACATTCCTAGCCTCTTTAGTCTTCAATTTCGTCCATCTACTTAGCTCCAAGGATGTGTTATTTATTCCAAGCCCAAAACTGCTCCAAAAGGCTTCAAAATGCACCTTTTTGCATACTTTGTCCTTAGAACCTGAAATTGCACGAAAATGACTTTAAACACTAAAACAACTAAGGAATAACAACATAAATGCATGAGAACAAGCTAACTCAGTCGCATAAATATGCTCCTATCAGTTGTGGTGGTGCGTATGGCCTTGGAAACACCCCAGGGGGTGTTTGTCGAAATCCTCCTTAATTTTGAGGTTGTTGAGGCTCTCTCCATTTGAAGTTGGGATGATATCTCCATCCCGGATTGTAAGTATTGGAGTATGGATCATTGCGTGGCTGGTTTGGTCCTTGATAGCCCACGACATGGGCAGTTTCCCATCCTCCATTTGCAATCAATTGAGGGCATTGGTCATTGAGATGTCCTTGCATAGAACACACTCCACATATGGCTGCATTTTGCATTTTAGATCCATCCACAACTTGTGACACAAGGGTAGTGAGGTTAGCTAATTGAGATTGAATTTCAGAAATTGCACTTACCTCATTAACTTGGGGTTGTTGCCGTGTAGGCTCCCTTTGTCCAACGCCTTCATATTGTTGTGCATTCAAGGCTCGGTTGGCAATTAGGGTCTTGGCAGCCATGGGTGTTTTGTCCACCAAAGCACCTCCCGCTGAATCATCTAGCATTTGTCTTTCAATGGGAAGAAGTCCCTTGTAGAAGTATTGAATGAGAAGCTCTTCTTTCATTTGATGTTGAGGACATAATGCAACAAGAGCTTTGAAACGTTCGTAGTACGCCGGAAATGATTCTCCTTGATTTTGTTGAATACCACTAATCCGCTTCCTCAAAAGAATGATTCTTGATGTTGGAAAGAACTTCTCCAAGAATGGTCTTTTCATGCTCTCCCAAGATGTGACAGTTCCGGGTGCTAATTCATACAATCAATCCTTAGCCTTGTCCATTAGTGAGAATGGAAAAGCTTTCATCTTCAATATACTTCCATCGACGTTGATTGGGGTCATGCTTGAAAAAACTACTTCGAATTCCTTTAAATGCTTGTTTGGATCCTCCATGGACAGCCCATGATACTTTGGAATGTGATGCAACAAATTGGACTTTAACTCAAACTCTTCGGTCTTGCCTTGAGCTGCCATGGGATATTGAATGCATAAGGGCACAACATTGTCCAATCCCGAAGTGGAAAGTTCCTTGATTGTTCGATTTTCCGCTGCCATGACTTATGCTTCCTCCAATACCTGAGCCGTGGGCTCTTCTTCCTCTTCTACGTCTTCTTCTTCAAGCACAGGGTCAGGGCTAGATGGATTAGATTCTTGATGATTTATCTTCCTTCTCAAAGTCCGCTCAAAATCGTTGTCAAAGTCAAAGATATGCTCACGAACCGGTTGAGAACTCTGAGTCATAAACTAGTACCTAAAAACAAGAAAACAAAACAAGGTCAGAAACTAGAAACAAAAACACATGAAAATAAACAAAAAGAAACAACGAGGGATTAGCAAAGTTGCTAATCCCCGGCAACGGCGCCAAAATTTGATGCGAAAATTAACTAACACACAAATTAAACCCTCTTGTTGACAATTGTAGTAAAGATGCAAGTAGGGATCGTTCTAAACTGGGGATTAGGAGGGATTGCTAATCTACTCTAAACTGACTCAAAATACAAAAATAAACTTAAAAATACTTAACTAGACTCTAATGACTCAAAACAAACTTAAAAGACTCAAAACAGCCTAAAACAACTAAATAGACTCAAACTGGACAATAGGAATGACTTTGGACAAAAATTGATTTTAACTTGACTCAAAACACTTAAAAACACAAACTAAGACATATTCTAACTAATTTGACACACTAAAGTAAAGGGGATTGGGTTTTGGACGAAATTAAAGTAAAAACAAGTAATTTAAAGACTAAAACAAAGTTGCACGAAATTGGGGAAAAGTATGGGTGATTGGTTAGCTAGAGGGTCCTTCTCCACACATGACACACTTGCATACAAAACGATTTCCAGTTGCTTTTCAATAAACCATGAATCTCAACACCCCAGATTAACCATGAACAACACTAATTAACCCTCAGATTTTCCTTAAGTCATTGAATTGGATGGATAACGCATCGGCAACCCAAATTATTCTTCAAAAGTTCCCTACATGAACAACATAATAGAGATACAATCAAAGATCATTAAGTTTTATGAAAATCATAAGAATTGACAAAGCATTCGTAACTATGATGAGCATGATACTCCTGCCAGGAATCTACTTAACACGATTGTGACTAGCAACCTTCACTACTTATGAATATAAGTTCATAACGATTAGGTGAAACTCCCTTATATTCTAGCATCAAATTCATGCATGCAAACTAAGTATGCATCCTTAATCCACAAACAAGAATAAGTTATCAATCAAACAGTTAAGTAAATTGCATTCACGATTCATAGAATCACAACTGGAGTAATCAATTCATATTGCAAATATGCTCATGGCTTTGAATTTCCCCTAGCTAAAACGATTTTAGCTCCTCATGTTCACAAAACAAAGAAAAATAAACTTAGACATTGAAAACAAAAGATTGAAAACACCTACAAACGTTCCAGCAATCCAACTTGAATGGCAAGCACGTCCAAGGTCCTCCTTCTTCTTCTTTGCTGCGGCACAAGGGATGGGTGAAGGTTTTGATGGTGTATTGTATGGAAGGTTGTGTATTTAGAATGGGATATGTTGATGGGGCGATTGGTGTATGTGTGTTTGGTGATGAATGATGGATCCTGGATGGCTGCGGCAAGGGTATTAAATAATATCCCTAAGTATGTCGAAACCCTAGGTAATTAAGGCTAAGTAAAAGTCAGAAATTAAAAGGAAAGGGTAAGGGTGGTGCGGCAAAGGGAAACAAAAGGGAAATAGCATCCCTTGCGTGGCAAGGGAAAGGGAAATTGGAAAGGGGAATGTTCCTCCTTGCACGGCAAGGAAGGAAGGTTCAAGGGATAGGTGCGGCAAGTTACTAGGGCTGGGATTTAGGTGTGAAGGAAATTTTGTGAAAAACATGTTCATTTGAGCAACATCTATGGCATGCAATTAACATTTAAAGGTGGAATCATGCTTGTATGCAGTCAAAAACAAAACATTACCCATGAAATTCAAAGCCTAGTAGAAGGGTGAACCATGACTCAACTCAAAACAAAGTGAGTTGAGAAACTTTATACCTTTGAAGCACCTCTTTGCTTAGCAAAGGTTAATCACCCATGTGAGGGCCTTCTTTCCTTTGTCACCTTACTCCTTGGCTCCATGGATGTGGATGGAGGAACTTTGCTTCTTGGCTCCATGCCTTCTTGGATATGGATGGAAGAATTGGTTTCTCTAAAAGTCCCCAAAGTTGGAGACCTCTAAGTTCCGACACCAAGGATGGTTGAGGAAGAAGATGAGTGGCCATGGAAGAGTTAGATGCTAGTATACTCTCCCATGGTGGCCGGCTATTCTAGATAGAAAAGAGAGAGAGTTTTTCTAACTTTTCATCCTTAGAAAACCCTAATGAGGATGAAGCAAAGATACCCCTTCTATGCTTTCAACTTTTGTATGCATTTTGGACCAAAAGACCCTTCATCTCTCTATGGGCGGTTTTCCCAAGCCTTTGGGCTGTTTTGGGCTTCTTGAATTTTGTTTGTTAAGTTGTCATACAACTTAAGCTAATGGGCTTGACGATTCGAAGCCTAATTTGGGCTTTAAGGCCCAAAACTAACTCAAGGTTTAAAACGAACTTATTCGTTTGATTAATTAACATATTAATTATTTCTTGCCATAAACAATTAAACTCAAATAATTTTCCTTACTCATCTCCGTCAAATCCTTCAAGCATTACCTTACACGGTGTGCGATCCATTAGGTTCCTTTTAGCGAGGCAATGGGCGATTAGAACTTTTTCAAATCGATTGTGAATTGAAACTTACTTTCAATTCTCCCTTTAGTGATTATACACGTTTAGGGCTTCCACAAACCATGAGTGACACCTAGCAGTATGTCATGGTTACCCAAGCTAATCAGAAGAGGTGGAGAACCTATTCAGTTTAGGATTACAATGCAATACGGTATTTCTCTAATACAATACTCTTGACCACATTGTTTGGATTGATAGTTTAGCCATGTCTACTATCCAATGTGATTCATTTACTTATATGATTACCTTGAATGTGATTTGGAACGACTTCCAAAATCTCATTCATACTCTGGCCAGAGATTCTTAATCATATCATAGAGTATTCTCCCTCAAACGGTTTGAAGGTTAGAGATCCTTTGTTGCGCATTCACTTGCCTCCATGGCTAAGTGGGTTAACCCCAACTATGTCGTGGACCCCCTTCGGATGGAGTGACTTTGACATAGTCAAAGATCAAGGACCTAACCACAAGACAACTATGATGCCTCAGGTCAAAGGACTATTTTGCATTATCCCAACCATGAGTTCTCATGTGACATGAGTATGAGAACTCCTTGTTGATCGCGTTCAGTGAACTCATTCTCTATTGAGCACCTACGTACTTGTCTTGGTGTCAGTCACACCAATGACTCGAGACCAGTCACTCTCCCTAAGAGAAGACATAGCACGTACTGATCTTAACGGACTGTCAATGCCCAATTGGCAATCCTATGATCAGGAACGTTTAGGATATGTATACGAAAGAGAATGGTCTCATGAATCTAACTTCTTTAGATCGTATTCTCCCAATTACATATTCCTTGGACTTATCGTTTAAGCGTATAACATTTATATGAGACGGCTTCAAACAATAATCTTTGCCCTTTAAATTAAACTATATTAGTTTAACATGTGAAATGTCCGTAAAGTATCATCATATGATTGGTTTTAGGGCACATTTCCAACAATCTCCCACTTGCACTAGAGCCAATCAGCTTGGTCATCAATGATGATACCTCTTCTGTAGGCATTTCAAAAATGGCTGAGTAGTAGGCCTAGACAATGGATATCTATATGTTATCCATAGAAGCAACCTTGAGAATAACGACGTCACCATTATACATGATTCTTAATCATGTGGTTTAGTCTCTCATTTGAGTTCGAATCATGATGAGACCTTGATTCCCTGGCTTGAGCTATCGCCCCATTAGTGTCGTAATGTCGGTACACTAGAGACACTTTCTGGTTGGAACCGAATAGAGAGTTCATGAATGAGCTTTCTCATCCAAACAACATTGTTGTAAGCTTCTATATGGCAATATATTTTGCATTCACAATGGAACACACTAAAGTCATTACTTTTAATGTTTCCATCCAAATATCTCTTTAGTCATAATAAAGAGATATATGATTATCTCTTCATTCATAATGAAGAAACATCCAATGATGGATTAGATTCATAATCTAATACATTTACGCTTCCATTACGTTACTCTAATTCTTCCTCATTCTTGCGGAATCTATCCTTTAGTATTTCTTAAATACTTAACGACTCACTTGACAGTTGTCATGGTTCTGATCCTGGGCTTGCACTGATATCATCTTGTACCGTTCTAGGTACAACTCATATCAATGTTTTTCATACAGTATGAAACACGTAAATCACCTTTCTGAGTATGCATAAAGGATTCTATTTACGCATTATGTTTCTTTAGGAGTCAAAAGGGTACGTTCCCTTTGAGAAGAGTTACCTCCTAGTCTCACTAGAGTTGTTCTTCTGATTGAAGTTCATCATCATATGAGAAACTTCCTAGCATCTTTTGTCTATCATTAGGTCTTGATATAATCCAATTATATCCTGAAATCTATCATTATAGATTTCCATCCCATGTTTATAGACTACGTCTCCCATATACATTCTATCGTTATAGAATGTTTAAAGTCATAACTTTAACGAAGAAGTATTCTTTTCATTTCCATAATTAATATATCATATATGTATATATATATATATATATATATATTCAAATTTAGGAACATGATTAACTCCCACTAATCTTTTGTAAACCTAGTAAACAAAAGATTCATTTGCATCTTTATGAGAAATCAAACGATTTGATCTTTCTCTCATAAGACGCTTATAGCTCCCACTAGCTTGCTAAGATTCATGATGGATGGATCTCTACAACTTACATGTATTGTGATTCATAGTTTTAGACATATATTATCAAGACTATCTTAATAATGGTTTCGGAAACCCATATTATGTCCAAACATTGAATCACCATTTAGTTGTAGCTAGCAATCTTTGAATTAATTGAAACCAAGACTACGTTAAAGATGGTTTCTTCCAAGTCAACCAATATCTTTGATTGTAGTCACCTTAAGCTACCAATTAGCTATTAAAGGTTTCACTATTTCGGGTCAAATGATACTTTACCATTTCCTTGATTATATGTCGTATGTACACTCAATGTAGTCATAAGGATTTTCATTCTTATTTCTTTCGAATTAAGAGGTGTAACTCTATGACATAGTCATAAAGTTCAAACCATTCAACTGAGATGGTTTATAAATCCTTCTCGACTACCTTGGAGCTTGTGGTGTAGGAACTAGGTTGTTATATTTGTTGATTATCATCTTGTCTCTCAAAGAACCCATTCTTTGAGTTAGCTCTTGTTCATTTGCGCGTAGGCAAATCATATTGTAGGATTACAATGAACTACCCAACAAAACAACATTTGTTAGTTGGTTTATAGAAGTGATATCCAAAGGTTAATTTAAGGATATCCACAAGATAATTCTCAAACAAATATTGCTTATCAGCACACAACCCCAAATCTTAACACAATTAAGACTTATCTTTCTTTCCAACTATATCCTATGGAGTTATGAAAATTTTGGAAGATCTTCTAATTGACAATCATATTGTCTTAGAAGTATATATCCTATATATGGGTAATTGATAACATCCAACAAACTAAATCTTATTCAAGTTCGTTCTTCTCCTAATGGAGAAATCCATTATCTTATGATGCTTCTTTCCTTGATATCTTTCAAGGAAACTGTTCTAAAGTGTTACCTTTCCTTGGATCAAATCTAAGGAGGTAAATACTTTAGACGTCTTACTCATCAACTTACATTCTTGAATTCTTTGAAACCTTTTGCAAAGTATTCGGACTTGTGTTTATTCAAAATAAACGATAGTCCAACCGAGAGCGATCTTCGGTGAATGTCATACAACATGAGTAGTATTATGTTGTGGACAAGTGCCACTAGCATCTAAGTGAATTAACCTCAACAACTTTGTGATTCTTTCTTCCTTTCCAAAAGAATAAAGATTCAAACATCTTGCCTCTATACAATTTTAACAAGAAGGCATTGGATCCGGATCTAACAATCCAAAGCATCCATCTATGACCAACTCGTAATTTATGTTTTAGAGGTATCACAACTCAGTTGGGATTAGTCACTACCTTGCAACCTTTTGGGTTTTAAGCATCGTTATATTCTAAACAGTTAACACTACCATATCATCTCTACTATAGAGATAATTAATTAGATTACAATAATCTAATCATTCATTAATAAAGAACAATGTTTTGTCAAACAAAACATTCATCCATTTCTCATATGGAATTAAGTTCCTTTATTCAAATTGGAATGTAAAGACAATCTTTATTTTTCCATTTTCTTTGGTAGTTCATATGAGGAAGTAAGTACTACATGCTTTCACAGAGATCTACATTTGATTCACGTTCCGAATGTGAAGTACTTTCTCTTCTCTCATTAATCTTCTACTTCTTATTAGCCACACTTTTACAACGATTGTAAAACATAGTTACTAATACGGAATCAAGCATTCAAGTAGAAGAACCAACTGTTTTGAACTTTTCAAGAACAATTTACTACACCTTCGAAAGGTGTGTTATTGACACTTGCAAGACATTTCTTGCAAATACCCCTTCCAATGTCCATCCTTTCATAAAGAAAGTTTGTTCCCTTGGAGTTATTTCACCTTCTTCATTTGACTTCTCCTTTGACTACAATAGTCATGGTCCCTAAACTCCCACTATCTCTCTTGAAACTTATTTCAATTGTGTTATATACATCAAACAATTTGGAGAGCATGTGGTTATTGTTCACTATATAGTTTACAATAAACTTAGTGAACCATTTGGATAGGGACACGAAAGTGAAGTCCTTCCCTAGTTTCCGTCTCTAGAAGTGGTTTAACACTTCAACACTCAATGATTCAAAATCATCATAAGTCCATGTTGATGGACTATTTTTGTCAACCAACATTATGTTCTAAACACAATTGCAAACTTTCAAGAGTTGTTCAAGGCAACTCTCATTTCTTCATACAACAATTTGTAAGTGAAGAATCATGGCACATAAAGTGTCCATGCCCTTGTGCTTACTTCTCAAGTTCCTTGTTCAATGGGCGATTAGAACTCTTTCAAATCGATTGTGAATTGAAACTTACTTTCAATTCTCCCTTTAGTGATTATACACGGTTAGGGCTTCCACAAACCATGAGTGACACCTAGCAGTATGTCATGGTTACCCAAGCTAATCAGAAGAGGTGGAGAACCTATTTAGTTTAGGATTACAATGCAATACGGTCTTTCTCTAATACAATACTCTTGACCACATTGTTTGGATTGATAGTTTACTCATGTCTATTATCCAATGTGATTCATTTACTTATATGATTACCTTGAATGTGATTTGGAACGACTTACTAAATCTCATTCATACTCTGGCCAGAGATTCTTAATCATATCATAGAGTATTCTTCCTCAAACGGTTTGAAGGTTAGAGATCCGTTGTTGCGCATTCACTTGCCTCCATGG
This sequence comes from Malus fusca, assembly GCA_035220775.1. Lineage (NCBI taxonomy): Eukaryota > Viridiplantae > Streptophyta > Magnoliopsida > Rosales > Rosaceae > Malus > Malus fusca. The sequence continues at coordinate 18,584,731 of CM069074.1, read as the reverse complement.
CTAAGTGGCTTAACCCCAACTATGTCGTGGACACCCTTCGGATGGAGTGACTTTGACATAGTCAAAGATCAAGGACCTAACCACAAGACAACTATGATGCCTCAGGTCAAAGGACTACTTTGCATTATCCCAACCATGAGTTCTCATGTGACATGAGTATGAGAACTCCTTGTTGATCGCGTTCAGTGAACTCATTCTCTATTGAGCACCTACGTACTTGTCTTGGTGTCAGTCACACCAATGACTCGAGACCAGTCACTCTCCCTAAGAGAAGACATAGCACGTACAGATCTTAACGGACTGTCAATGCCCAATTGGCAATCCTATGATCAGGAACGTTTAGGATATGTATACGAAAGAGAATGGTCTCATGAATCTAACTTCTTTAGATCGTATTCTCCCAATTACATATTCCTTGGACTTATCGTTTAAGCGTATAACATTTATATGAGACGGCTTCAAACAATAATCTTTGCCCTTTAAATTAAACTATATTAGTTTAACATGTCAAATGTCCGTAAAGTATCATCATATGATTGGGTTTAGGGCACATTTCCAACAAGGTGTCCCAAAGTGTCCTAAAGAAGAATGGAAAAGGTTTTACATGTTTTAGGAATAGGGAAACATGGCAAGGGGAAATGCTGCACAAGGAGGGACAAAGAGGGGACAAAGGGGAGACAAGGCGCCACCTTTGTAGGAATAGGTTCAATTGTGTCTTTCCTTGTCTTCCAAGCTTCCATTTTGACTTCTCTTTACTTCTAGCCTCTTTTGGTCTTCAATTTCGTCCAATCATCTTGCTCCAAGCAAATGCTATCCATTCCATGCCCAAAACTGTTCCAAAAGGCACCAAAATGCACTTTCTTTCAACTTTAGCTCTTTGAACCTGAAAACACACGAAAATAGCTTAAAAGACTAAAATAACTAGGAACTAACAACATAAATGCACGAAACCAAGCTAACTAAGTCGCATAAATATGCTCCTATCACTAAGTTACTGCCATATCCTTCAAGCTAAGTTTTCCATGCATAAACAATGTAGTTGAGTATGAGGCTTTCGCCATGGGCCTTTCTACAGGCTGGGAAATAAGCGCAAGAAAGATACGAGTTGTAGGAGACTCAAATTTGGTCTTGAGTTAGGACCAAGGAAGCTTCATAGTGAAGGAAATAACTTTGGCACCAACCGCACTATGGCCGAGAAACTCATGGCAAGCTTTAAGTAGATGGTGTTGGAACATATTCCTGGCACAACCAACTGATACGCAAATGCCCTAGCCACACTTAGCTCCAAGCTTACCTTCGTTGAAGAACAACCCAACATTGTTATGATCAGAACAGAGGCCCAGCCGTTCATTCAACTTTCCCGGAGGAAACATCAGAGGATTACGACTGGACAGAAACTGGTAAAGATGAACTTTCCAAGACAAGTGGAGATCTCATCATCAAATACCTTAAGGAACACATCAATGTTGCTGGGACACTTTACAAGCTCCTACCCAGATGAGTGCTAACCTGATGCCTTTGACCAAAAGAAGCACAAAGGCAGTTGCATGAAATCCATGAAGCCACATGCAGAGACAACCAATTAGTAAGTCTATATCGCCGACTTTAAAGAAAAAGGTATTACTGGCCAGAGATGAAGCAGCAAGCCACATGCATCCAAGTCGAATGTGAAAAGTGTGCCGGAACACTTTCCCCATTAGAGGCATTTGCAGTTTCCATCACTGATAATTGGAGGTCCCCATACCTGACATTCTTCACCGATGGGACACTGCCAAACAATGTCAGGGATGCACGCAAATTAAAAGGGACAGCCAAAAGGTACTTCGTGGATGAGGTAACTTCATACCGAAAAGGATTCAATAGGGAACTATTGAGATGCCTTAGGCCATTTGAGTCATCACAAGTCATGCAAGAAGTACATGCATGAGAATACGATGAGCACCAAGGAAGGAAAAAGCTACATAAGCAACTGCTGAGCCTATGATAATATTAGCCAACCATGAGGGAAAACATGCACAGCATGGTCAAGCAATGTCGTGCGTGCCAAGTTCATGGAAAATTAATCCACAAGCTTTTAACGCTACTGTACGACATGCATACCATATGGCCATTCTATACTTGGGGGCTCGATTTGATAGAAACCATCAACCCAGCTTTCAAAGGTCACATATGGATCATAGTGGCAACTAAGTACTCCATAAAGTGGGTGGAAGCAATCTCTCTCAGGAAAGCAAAAGGAACAACAGTATCCAATTTCATCTAGGAATGCATCACTTGCCGATTTTGGATACCTTACAAGATATTGAGCAACAACGGAACTCCTTTTATGAACAAACAAGTGCCACACTTGATGGTTACGGGATCAAGCACCGTCGCTCCACACCGTACTATCCCAAGGGAAACGATCAAGATGAAGCCACAAATAAGACACTACTAAGAATCCTAAGCAAGATGGTACATAATTATGCTGGGGGTTAGAGCACGCATCTCCCAGACATCTTATTGGCCTATTGTACATCTCCAAGGAAAATTATGGGTTTTTCCCCTTACTCCGTCAAGGAAGGTATGCTAATGGAACCTGTCAATGTAAAGTGGCTAAAGCCTTATTACTGCTAAAACGCTCATGCTTATCTTAGAAGAACAAGCTCTTTCTATGCAATGATCATTTTGCTTACTTTATGAGGCATTGTAAAGCCATGCAACGATTGATGTACCCTAAATTTTAATGAAATGAATGAGCATTTTGTCAAAATCTTTGATACATTCGTTTCTTTACATTGGCAAGAGTAATTAGAAAGATTTAGCTATAGCAGTAATCATGCTAAGGCTATACTAAAAGCCCACGCCAAGCCTATCAATGCAAAATCAATGCCATGTAAGTCGCTCAATGGTTCAATGCAATGCTCATGCAACATGCCAAGCCAACACGCCATGCAAAACCATTGAGTCAAGTAAATAAAGCTTTTTCAAAGCTATAATCATGCAACATGCCAAGCCTATCAATGTTATGCAAGCTGCTTAATGGTTCAATGCAATGCTCATGCAACATGCCAAGCCAACACGCCATGCGAAACCATTGAGTCAAGCAAATAAAGCATTTTCAAGGCTATACTCATGCAACATGCCAAGCTTATCAATGCCATGCAAGCTACACAATGGTTCAATGCAATGCTCATGCAACATGTCAAGCCAACACGCCATGCAAAATCATTGAGTCAAGCATATAAACTTTTTCAAAGCTATACTTATACAATATGCCAAGCTTATCAATGTCATGCAAGCTGCTCAATGGTTCAAGGCAATGCTCATGCAACATGCCAAGCCAACACGCCATGCAAAACCATTGAGTCAAGGAAATAAAGCTTTTCTCAAAGCAATCATGCAAAATCAATGCCAAGCTTAACATTGCAAAACCCAATCCTAAGCAAGTCAAGCTTTCCTGACATGCTTTGCTTCCCTACGGAAGCTACAATATTTTTTCCATCTTTCCTCATAGAAACCCACTGACAAAGTGCCAAGCGGCAGGATCATCTATTTCCCCCAGGAAAGCAAGCAAAAACTTAAGCCTGTGTCTCAAAGCCTAAACAGGATTTCATCCAACAAATTCTCATGCACTCAAAGTAAGAGAAAGCCAATGTCATTGCAAGATTAAATACATCACAAGCATCATGCTAAATTCAATTTTAGCAGCCAAAGCTAAAGGAAAATAAGCAAAACACAAAGTAAGGTAGCCATATGGCCATTGTTAAAAAAAAATGATAAACTAACATAGCGCACAGAAGCTAACACAGCACGGAAGTATGCATAAGTGAGGACAAATTGACAAGCAGAGACACAAAGCAACACAGCCCACAGAAGCTATCCAATACGAAATTCCAACAAACCAACATGCTTATGCATGCACATGCAAAAACACGAAGAAAACATGCTAGGCAAAGTTTTTAGCTACTTTCTACATGCATATGCAAGCTTAAGCAAAATTCAAAGACTTAAGAAGAAAGATGGCAATCACAAATTCATGCAAGGGCAAGCATCAACGAAGAACATGGAAGCACACCTTTGTATCTTCCGCTTCCACTTAAATGTCATCGTTCAAGAATCTGTCAACTTCATCAAGATCAACATCCTCTGCAGCTTTACTGTTGGAAGTATGCCCACAAAGCCACTCATTTGATGTAATAGCTTTTTGGAATACTTAATATGTTAAACTTTTATATGTTTAACGGAAGGGCAATACTTATTGTTAATCACTATTTATTGAATCATGTGTTTAATCAATAAGAGAATCCAAGGGATGTATTTGACATAAGAGATAAGTGATCTAATGAGTTAGATTAAGGAGACATTTCTCTTATGTTCATTCCTAAAACGTTCCTAGCCATAGGATTGCCAATTGGGCATTGACAATCCGCTAAGGTTAGTATGTGTTATGTTGACTCAAACGTGAGTATGAACTAGTCTCAAGTCATTTGGTGTTGGACACTAAGACAAACACATAGGTGCTCGAAAGAGTAATCGAGTACACTGAACTGCGATTAATGAGAGTTCAAACATACATGTCATGTACGAACTCTAAGGTTACAATATGCAAAGTAGTCCTTAGACCTGAGGCATCATAGATGTCTAATGGTTAGGTCCTTGATCTTTGATCATGACAAAGGCATTCCCTCGGATTGTCCACGGCATTGTTGGGGTCATGTGATCTAGTCATGTAGGCATATGAATGCACAACAAGGGATCTCTAACCTTCCATGGTGGAAGGAGTATACTCTAAAATATGATTCTAAAGTCTTTGGCCAAAGCAAATGAATATGACTAAGGAAGATGTTCCAAATCATATTCAAGGGAATCATATAAGAAAGTATCACATTGGATAGTAGACATGAAACAAACTATCACTTAAAACAATGTGGTTAAGAGTATTGTATTAGAGAAGGACCGTATTGCATTGTAATTGTAACTGGATAGGTTCTCCAACCAATTCTACTTAGCTTGGGTAACCATGACATACTGCTAGGTGTCACTCATGGTTTGTGGAAGCCCTATTGATTAGCAAACACTAATCATAAAAAAAGGGAGAATTGAAATGTGGTTTCAATTCACAATCGATAGTTAAGAGTAACATCGCCCACTGCCTCGCTAATTGGAACCTAATGGATCGCACACCAAATAAGGATATATGTGAAGCAATTAAATGAAATGGATAAGCAATTAAATGGTTTAATTGAAGAATGGTCAAGATTAATTAATTAGTTAATTAATTATACGAAATGTTCGTATTGGGCTTTTAAGTTGGTTTTAGGGCTTCGGGGCCCAAAAGTGTTTTGGTCCACAAGGCCCATTATGTTTAAGTTGTATGACAACTAAAACAAAATGGGCAATAAGCCCAATAACCATATAGGCCAACCATTTAGGGTGAGGGTATGCAAGTTTGCTTAATTGCAAGTTTGCCACTCACCTAAGAAATGAAGTATAAATTCATCTTTATAGCTTTGTTTTCAATTAGGGTTTTTCTAAGCTACTTGGGGATAGTTATCTAGCAAATTTACTTCCCTAAGTGATCCATTTTTCATTCTCACAAATTACATCCTTGGTGAAGAGACATAGAGACATCAAACTTTTGGTGTTTTGGAGAACTAATCCTCAAATCCTCAAAGAAGCAAAGGAGCACTAAAAGGAGGGAAATCACAAGGAAGATCCAAGGAGCAAGGAGGTGACTTGAAGGCCCTCCACTTGGGTGAATCCCTTGTGTAATCAAGGATGAGCTTCAAGGGTAAAGAATCTCTAAATTCTTCATATTCTTTAATGTTGTTAAAGAGTCTTTTGATTCACCATATACTAGGCTTTGAAAGTCATGGGTTTCATGAATTGTTTTTGGATGCATGCCTACTTTAAAGAGTTAATTGTTAGCATATGTATTCAAATGTTCATACATGTTCTTAGCTAGGACAAAATTTTTCCTTCAAGTGGTATCAAGAGCCTAGGTCTAGTGTATGGTGGATCCTTTTGGGTTTTGTGATTTTCATGTTTTATGATTTAAATGTTGTAAATGTTACAAGCTTTGTTCTTGCTTTGAATATAAATTTTGCTAGAAAATTTAGCATCTCAAATGTTGTAGATGTATTTCATTTAAGCATGAATATTGGAACTAAAAATTTGGTGCCATGTATTTTGAGTTTTCATAAGTGTTCTTCAATGTTCTTGGAGTTCTTGCCAAGAACAAAAAGTTTTGAAGTTTTGATTCAAAAAGTTTTATGTTTTTACATAAAGTTTTGATTTAATTTTAGTGGGTGATGGTTAATGATTAAGTAATTTTAATGGGAGACAAACTTTGTTTTAAAGAATGACATAAATCATTTCATACAAAATTTTATTTCATCTTTACCTCACCTAACATAACCCACTTACAAAACTTTGTATAAAATTTGAATTTTCATCACTAAAACACTATATGGCCGGCCACCCCTTTAAAATAGGGTATTTTTGGGTGTTTTGTGCACTTACATAAAGTTTTGATACTTTTGTGTATTTGCATTTTGGCCCAAAAGTTTACGTTTTTACGTTAAGGTCCAAAAACTTTAAAGGACAAATTGTTTTGCTCCTTTAATGATGTTTTTGACATTATTAAAAATGTTTGGGTTCTAAGTTGTAATTACATGAAGTTGTGGACTCTTGTGTTTTTACAAAGTGACCCCAAAAGTTTTTGTTTTTAGAAAATGGCCCAAATTAGATGAGAACAAAATGGTTTGTCTCTTTAAATGAGAATTGGATTTTCATTTTATTTAGTTTCATTTAAATCAATTCTATGGATCCGAAAACCAATTGTTTTAAAGTTGTTTTCTTAATTAAATGTGTTTGATTAAGAGAAGGGTGATTATGAACCAAATGCCTCGATAATTGAGCTATGTGATTGGCCGCTTTACATTATGAATGTTTGGGCTTGGTAGTGTAGATATGAATGTAATTTGATTAGTTCAAGATTGTTGTAAATGGACATAAGTCCATCATTTATGTTGTAAAAGGGCATAAGCCCTTATTATTATTTCATGTATTCCTTTTGTTTAAATGTATGCAAAATGGAATAGTTGGGTCCAACGCCCAATAGGAAATAACGGTTTAATTGGATTAAACGCGTAACTAAAATCAACAACTACATACCTTAGACCCAAGGTCCAACACAAGGCTCGTGTTGGATCAAATCAAACGGTTCATAATCATCCTAAAACCTAATATGACTATATAGTCCATATGAGGATGCAAAGCATTCGTTAGTAGTTCCATATAGTCTCGCTTGTTTCAACGAAACAGTGGGAGTATTATATACTACTAATTCATATAAACTTGGACCAATGGTTGTGATAGGCCCAAGTTCTTTTAATGTGATTAAAATGTTTTGATGTAGCCCAACGCTATTCCCTCAACAAATGAATATTAAGTTGATAAGCGAGAGATGTTTAGAATATCTCTTCGTAGGCCTTCCACCGTGGTGGGCTTCAATCGTTTGTGACTCGTACACCGTATTCGTCCAGTTCTGGGGTATACAAAGTATGTGCTTACATTCAGGAGAAGCCCATAAACATATGATGAAGTGAAAGTAGGCAACGAGTATGGTCAATATGATATTCTTCTGAGGCCATTCTTGAACCCCTATTTGAACTAGCATGGTGGGAATGACTTAAACTAAGTGCAATGATGCCAATAAGATATTCTTCTGAGGCATCATTCTCTAGAGGCCGAACTAGATGGGTAATTACAAAAGGTTGTAAATGAATAATGCGTTATTCTCTCATCATTATTTTTGCTAACCAATAAGATATTCTTCTGAGGTGGGCTTGGTAATGGTGAGTCTCCCATAACCCACTAAGAGTTCAAATATAACTCTCGAATTCTATTGAGGGATGTGGAATTTGCCAAAAATGGTGGGTGATACTATTTGATTAAAAGACCCAATCAAAATAGTTTTAAACAACAATGCTAATTCGATTTCTGTTATGTTATGTAGTGAACGACATGCCTAAAATTATACCCACCATTATACTTGACAAAAAGGGCCTAAAGGGCCAACGTTTCCTTGCTTGGTATCGCCACATTGAGAATGTCTCAAAGGTGAAAGACATATTGTATGTACTTAAGCAATCCCCTCCTCATGTACCTCCTACGAAACTAGCTTCAAAGGAGGAGTGTCAAAATTATGTTAGACACTATGAGGATGACTAACAAGCCAAATGCTTAATCCTCACTTCACTTAGTGAGGAGCTTATGAAGCTACATAAGCACATGGACACTTCTTGTGCCATGGTTGAAAGTTTGCATAAGATGCATGACATTGAGACTAGTAATGTACGATTCTCAAATATTTGTAGTCTAATGAATGCCAAAATGGCAAAGGGGACATCGGTCCATAAACATGGACAAAAGATGGAAAGGATCTTTCAAGATCTTCAAAGTTTAGGAACTTCCATCGATGGGAAAATGGCCCAAGACTTTTTCCTTGCATCTCTCTCGGATGATTTCACTAAGTTTATCGTAAACTATAAAGTGAATAGATTCGATCATTCTTTGAAAGAGATGATTGACATGTGCTGTAAATTTGAAAAAGGTTTCAAAAGGGACAGTGGGAGTGAGAATGCAATAATAAGGAAAAGGTTACATAAGAAGAAGGCAAAGAAATCCAAGGGAACATGCTTTCATTGTGGAAAGGATGAACGTTGGAAGAAGAAATACAGGGTGCGCATTGCGAGCCTTATGACAAGGACTTTTGAAGAGACTATTTCTGTCATAGAGAGTGCTTTTACAGTGGGCTCCAATTCCTGGATTTTTGATTCAGGCGCTAGTCAACATATCTGTAATACGTTGCAGGGACTAACAGGGAGCAGGTCACTGCGCAATGAGGAGATGGTTGTGCGAGTTGGGAACGGCACTAAAATATCTGCAAAAGCAATAGGCACCTATATGCTTAACCTACCCTCTGGGGAAGTCCTGGAACTTAAAAATTGTTTATATTTTCCTTCATGTATAAAGAATTTGATTTCCATCTCTAAGCTTTTACGAGATGGGCACTCAGTGTTGTTTGACAAAATGAGTTGCACTTTATACTTGAACGGTCGTATTATCTCTCATGGTAATATGATAGAGGGACTTTTTCACCTAGAGACGAATAGTGGGATGCACTGTATTGAAAGCGGGAATACCTCAAAACCCAAAAGGGCTAGAGAAGAAGTTAACCAAGAAAAGATGTGGCATCTTAAACTTGGACATGTGAACCTTGATAAGACTCGCAAGATGTCGAAAGACGGATATTTCCGCCCATTAGGTAATGACCGGATGGGTACTTGTGAAAGTTGCTTGAAAGGGAAGATGACCAAATCTCCATTTACTGGAAAATGAGAGCGTGCCACTGAAATTCTAGGGTTAATCCACACTGACGTATGTGGACCTATGTCTACTACGTCGAGAGAAGGCTTCTCATACTATATCACATTCATCGACGATCACTCTCGGTTTGGCTATGTATATCTTATAAAGTACAAGTCAGAATCCTGTGAAAGGTTCAAAGAATTCAAGAATGAAGTTGAGAAGCAAACTGGGAAACAGATAAAAATCCTAAGATCGGATCGAGGGGGTGAATATCTGAGTAATGAGTTCCTAGATTATCTCAAAGAGTGTGGAATAATATCACAGTGGACTCCACCGGGAACTCCACAACTTAATGGAGTTTCTGAAAGGAGAAATCGAACCTTGATGAACATGGTTCGTTCTATGATGAGTTCCGCTGATCTACCAGTAACATTCTGGGGATACGCTCTATATACAGCAGCTTACTTGCTTAATAGAGTACCTTCCAAATCAGTTTCACAAACACCCTATGAGATATGGCATGGAAGAAAGCCAAGTCTTAATCATATTAAGATTTGGGGTTGTGAAGCATATGTCAAGAAGCTTGAGGCTACTAAGCTTGAAGCGAGATCAGTAAGATGCTATTTTGTGGGATATCCTAAAGAAACTATGGGATATGAGTTCTACCATCCTGACGACCAGAAAGTCTTTGTCGCCAGAACTGCTAAGTTTCTAGAGGACGAATTTGTTCTCAAAGGAACTATAAGCAAACAGATGGAAATTAATGAGATTAATAATGAACAACAAACAAGCACTCGACATATTGACAACCCTGTTCCTGAACCCCTAGCTCCACGTAGATCTGAACGGGTTAGTAAGCCACCTATGAGGTTTGGCTTAAATAATGACTTTGATGATTTGTACCTTTTAGGTGACAATGAAACAAAGGAGGACCCTAGGGACTACACTGAAGCAATGTCCGACATTGATTCAAAGAGATGGCAAATGGACGTGAAGACGGCCTTTCTGAATGGCTACCTACAGGAAGAGCTCTATATGACTCAACCCGAAGGTTTCGTGTCCGAGTCTGAAGAGACTAAGGCATGCAAGCTTCAAAGGTCCATTTATGGACTTAAGCAAGCCTCCAGGAGCTGGAACATTCGTTTCGATACTGAAATCAAAACGTTTGGTTTTACTCCAAACGAAGACGACAATTGTGTTTATCAAAAAGTCGTTGAGGATGCAGTAGTATTCCTAGTGTTATATGTAGATGACATATTACTATTCGGGAATGACACTGCAGTACTTTCTTCTGTAAAAGTGTGGTTGTCTAAAACCTTCCACATGAAAGATTTAGGAGATGCATCTTATGTACTTGGGATAAAGCTCTATCGTGATTGATCCAGAAAATTAATTGGATTATCCCAATCGATGTACATTGATAAGGTGCTAAGTAGGTTCCAGATGGAACAATCTAAGAAAGGTTTTCTTCCTGTGAGACATGGAGTTCACCTTTCTAAGTCCATGGGACCTAAGACTCCTGAAGAGATACGGCTAATGAATGAAATTCCTTATGCTTCCGCCATAGGGAGTCTCATGTATGCCATGGTATGCACAAGGCCTGATATCGCATATGCTGTGAGCATTACTAGTCGATATCAATCTAACCCAGGATCAGAACACTGGGCAGCTGTCAAGACGGTCCTTAAGTACTTAAGAAGAACTAAGGACATGTTCCTCGTTTATGGAGGAGCAGCAGAGTTGCGAGTGGAAGCCTATACAGACGCAGATTTCCAATCTGACGTCGATGATAGAAGTTCCAACTCCGGATATGTATTCACTCTGAATAGTGGGGCTGTCAGTTGGAAAAGCAAGAAACAAAGTGTAATTGCTGATTCCACGACAGAGGCTGAATATGTCGCTGCAGCTGAAGCCGGCAAAGAAGCGTTCTGGATGAAAAAGTTCATTACTGAACTTGGAGTGGTTCCAACCATCACATCACCAGTAACTTTGTACTGTGATAATAGTGGGGCGATAGCTCAAGCCAAGGAACCCAGGGCTCATCAAAAGAACAAGCATTTTGATAGGCGCTTTAATATCATAAGAAGATATGCTGCCGAAGGGAAGATTAATATCCTCAAAGTTGCTTCAGCCGATAATGTAGCAGATCCACTGACAAAGCCAATGACTCAAATCCAGCTTGATCGTCATATGGATAAGATGAGTATTAGATACATGGGAGGATGGCTTTGAGTGCAAGTGGGAGATTGTTGGAAGTATGCCCACAAAGCCACTCATTTGATGTAATAGCTTTTTGGAATACTTAATATGTTAAACTTTTATATGTTTAACGGAAGGGCAATACTTATTGTTAATCACTATTTATTGAATCATGTGTTTAATCAATAAGAGAATCCAAGGGATGTATTTGACATAAGAGATAAGTGATCTAATGAGTTAGATTAAGGAGACCTTTCTCTTATGTTCATTCCTAAAACGTTCCTAGCCATAGGATTGCCAATTGGGCATTGACAATCCGCTAAGGTTAGTATGTGTTATGTTGACTCAAACGTGAGTATGAACTAGTCTCAAGTCATTTGGTGTTGGACACTAAGACAAACACATAGGTGCTCGAAAGAGTAATCGAGTACACTGAACTGCGATTAATGAGAGTTCAAACATACATGTCATGTACGAACTCTAAGGTTACAATATGCAAAGTAGTCCTTAGACCTGAGGCATCATAGATGTCTAATGGTTAGGTCCTTGATCTTTGATCATGACAAAGGCATTCCCTCGGATTGTCCACGGCATTGTTGGGGTCATGTGATCTAGTCATGTAGGCATATGAATGCACAACAAGGGATCTCTAACCTTCCATGGTGGAAGGAGTATACTCTAAAATATGATTCTAAAGTCTTTGGCCAAAGCAAATGAATATGACTAAGGAAGATGTTCCAAATCATATTCAAGGGAATCATATAAGAAAGTATCACATTGGATAGTAGACATGAAACAAACTATCACTTAAAACAATGTGGTTAAGAGTATTGTATTAGAGAAGGACCGTATTGCATTGTAATTGTAACTGGATAGGTTCTCCAACCAATTCTACTTAGCTTGGGTAACCATGACATACTGCTAGGTGTCACTCATGGTTTGTGGAAGCCCTATTGATTAGCAAACACTAATCATAAAAAAAGGGAGAATTGAAATGTGGTTTCAATTCACAATCGATAGTTAAGAGTAACATCGCCCACTGCCTCGCTAATTGGAACCTAATGGATCGCACACCAAATAAGGATATATGTGAAGCAATTAAATGAAATGGATAAGCAATTAAATGGTTTAATTGAAGAATGGTCAAGATTAATTAATTAGTTAATTAATTATACGAAATGTTTGTATTGGGCTTTTAAGTTGGTTTTAGGGCTTCGGGGCCCAAAAGTGTTTTGGTCCACAAGGCCCATTATGTTTAAGTTGTATGACAACTAAAACAAAATGGGCAATAAGCCCAATAACCATATAGGCCAACCATTTAGGGTGAGGGTATGCAAGTTTGCTTAATTGCAAGTTTGCCACTCACCTAAGAAATGAAGTATAAATTCATCTTTATAGCTTTGTTTTCAATTAGGGTTTTTCTAAGCTACTTGGGGATAGTTATCTAGCAAATTTACTTCCCTAAGTGATCCATTTTTCATTCTCACAAATTACATCCTTGGTGAAGAGACATAGAGACATCAAACTTTTGGTGTTTTGGAGAACTAATCCTCAAATCCTCAAAGAAGCAAAGGAGCACTAAAAGGAGGGAAATCACAAGGAAGATCCAAGGAGCAAGGAGGTGACTTGAAGGCCCTCCACTTGGGTGAATCCCTTGTGTAATCAAGGATGAGCTTCAAGGGTAAAGAATCTCTAAATTCTTCATATTCTTTAATGTTGTTAAAGAGTCTTTTGATTCACCATATACTAGGCTTTGAAAGTCATGGGTTTCATGAATTGTTTTTGGATGCATGCCTACTTTAAAGAGTTAATTGTTAGCATATGTATTCAAATGTTCATACATGTTCTTAGCTAGGACAAAATTTTTCCTTCATTTACGTCATCATTGCTGCTTAGTTCTTTGCCACTGTCTTTTAGTTCCAGGGTCAGACTCAGCGCTTGTATTGTTACTCTCCTTAATTGCCAAACCTTTATCGACTACCTCATTGCAATTGGCTTCACTGGCACTGTGTTCTTCCTCACTCTCAGCGATAATGTTAAGGAACTCATGAGGCTTGGGAGTGCCGGAAGAAGCTAATGCTCGAGCACTCTTTGATTTCTTCGGAGTGGTAGAAGCTTCAAGCTTGTTCCTAGAAGAACCTTCATTCATCACTCAAGGCCTGAAGTGCTTCACTGCATCATCTAAGGCACAGCATATAAAACATTAAGGAAGAGCATGCAAAGAGAATATTAGCGAGAGAAGTCAAGTCAAGAAATATACCCGAAACCGTTTTCTTCCCTTGACTTGCAGGTTTTCCTTTGCCAACACCTGATGCCCTACTCTTCTTGGTGTTCTGGGAAGAATCACCCTAAGCATTGTTTTCCTCTACTATAGTAGGGCATCGGCATTTCAAATCGGAAGCGGCAGCTGTATACTTTAACACCAATCTAGATGGCTAACAACGTTGGGAGACAACTGCGGCTACTTATCACCATGGAATTTGGTGATGGCAGTGAAACACTTCAACTAATAAGCAACATAGCCTTTGGAGATACAGCCTACCTGGGTTTGATTCGTGACATAATGGAAATGATGAAGACATTTCGTAGGCGCATACACAAAACTCCAAAACAAATTATTGAAAGAAGCATCGGCTTCAACAGGGGAAGGTCGCGACACCCCTTGGTCAAAGCCTAACTGATGTCGCACTCGTAAGGGGGAGTAAACAAAACTCATTTCCTCTCTATCCTCTTTTAGGAAAGGGACCGACAGAGCCTGTAAAGCCAATGACTTTTCAGGAAGCAAAGAAAAATCCAGATTCCCAGATAGAGGAATTTACGTCACATTTGGATCATCATCACAGGCAACATCGGTAAAAAACATCATGGAAGCAAAACCTTCAGGGACTGACACGTATGGACAGAAAACAATTATGTTCACATCATCTAAAAGCTCCAAGAAGTCCTGTTTCTTTGCTGGAATCTTCCTGAACCAACGGCTAGCTAGCAGGAGCTTTTCGGGCAATTAAAAGGAAGAATCAATAACATAGCGACTTTTCGCTGCACTGGAAATGTAATGGGTTATGTTCAGACTCTTGATACGCTTCCATATGAAGATTTGCAGAAAGCTGGCAAAGAGGAAACTCTTCAACAAGGCACTACCCACAACTTGCTCCTTAAAAGAATAGAGCTGATCCAATTCATGGTAAAGAAGCCCAAGGAATAATGAGGCCAACATGACCACATGGCCATGCACAATTGCCATGGCCCAAGGAATCACTTGTCGGCTAAAGGTGTCATTGCTATCCCATAAGATGAAGCGGCCTAACCACAAACACAACATGGCCTCAAACCGGCCGTTTGATTCTTGTTTCTTCTGCCAAAAATGCTTGATCCATTCATTAAAGTAGAGAGCCTTGCTCAGAGAAGTAGGGGCACCCTTCTTCAAAATATCAAAAGTATCAGTGTCTGTAGGAGGAATAACATAACGGAAGGGATTCACATTACCTGCAATCGGGAGATGCATGATATTGGCAACATTCTCCAAAGTGGGGGTAAACTCTCCCCAGGTACAAACGAAAGTATGGGTCTCCGAGCTCCACCTCCTAACCACGTGGCGAAGAAGTTCGGGCTCAAGATCGACAATCTGGTTCTTGGTTATGAAGACAACGTCCAAAACCTTGGCCCTTGTCAGGGTTGCGCACTGGTTCGCAAAGCCAAGCTCAGTATCCACTTAATTTGCTCAGCCAGTGGCCTCATCGCATGAGAACTCAAAATGGATCGTCACAGAGGGAGACAGCCCACTCGCGATTTAGTACCGGGAAATGCGCCTGAAGTGATATGAAGGACAGCGTCTAGGGAAAGCTCATCCTCTTTGAAAATATTGATCAGAGAACCAAGATGAGGTGGCGACCTGCCTCGTCAAAGACAATCCTCAGTAGTGAATGACCCACCAACCATAGTTAGACACTATGGTGATTCCGCAGACAAATGTACCTATGGAAAGTAAGCATTAAACCATAGATAATACAAGCCAGTGCAACTTGCGGTAGGCACAGGCCAGGCTGGGCCCCAATTTGGAAAGACCGGATCGGACCCATTTTAAAATACAACAGGCGGGCAGTACCAGGCATTGAGATTCCTGAATTTGGAATTGGACCTAACTTGGCCTCTTTCCATCGTAGTATGAAATGAAGTCTTGTAGTGAGGTTTCCCTGTACACAGGTGGATGATCTTCTGATAACAAATTCTTAATGAGGTCGTACAACCTTGTGGATGGGTAAAGATGAAGGGTGAAAAAGCACGCAATGAATACTCTTGGTCCTCCATAGTTGGCAAGCACTTGATGTTCTACGCTCTTAAATTTGTCATTGGATATAAGCTGTAAGAACACAATAAAATAGTTTAAAGGAATCCAACAACAAATGGTTTTGACATATATAGTTATACAACATGTTGCACATGTCAAAAAGTGCATGCTGACTATTTTGAAGTGCTTATATAAGCCCAACCTACAATGAATAACCCAATTAAAATGTTTGTGGCCTAGATATAATAAAGGAAGAGTAATTGCTATCAAAGGCAGTTCGGCTTAAATCAGATTACCTTCTAAGCTTGGCCTACATGCAGCTTGATTTTATGTTTATCTCTTGTAACATTTTCTTCTATCAATGAAGATTATGTTTGACCCCAAAATAAAAATGTACTTAATGAAATGCTTATTAGCAAATTTGCATCCAACAAGTATCGCATCTAATGCAATGCTGCTGATATGCATATCAGAGTTGTTAAGAAGATAAGTAGGAACTAGAAGGGTTTGCCTACAAAAGATCTCTGATGTTGACTACTAGAGCTCCCGACATAAGAGGAACATCAATCCACTGGTTTTGACATAGAGCCTGGAGGCCACCAATATGGTCCTGAAGTATGATGGTGAGAAAATCTGAATCTGAGTGTTTGGTAGTAACCATAGTTAGTTCAGGCTCAGGGCATGGCAGATAGTAGTGAGTGAGAAGAAGATGTCCCTTTGCACAATTCAAGCTTACAAGGTGATTAGATTTTAGCCCAATTGCCTCTGATAGCAATTCAAATAAAGTAACACACCTAATTTGTGACGTGGTCTGAGTACTCCATAGTAATGTCTCTGCAAATTAGACATAGAAAACTGTAGAATTTTTCAGGTCGACAAGCCCAGGGCCCACTCCAACAACACCGATATTGTCCCCACTTTACCACCTACCCAATCCGCCAAGTGTGGGGTTTTATCACAAAAGGCCTCGATCTTAATTTGAGAAGGGTATTTCTATTTAAACTGCTTTCTTTTTGGCCCTATGTCCGATGTGGGACAAACTGTGTTTCAACACTCCCCCGTACGTACCTCATTTTTATAGGTCACACGTGGAGATCCACACATCGGCAACCACGTAGAGCCATGTCGAGACTCACCCATCACGCGGTGCCAATGGGGATTCACCCAACCACGTGGCATCTTTAGCCTACGTGGAACCATGTCGAGACTCACCCATCACGCAGGGCCAAATGAGGACCCACCCAATCACATGCCAGTATGGGCTCGTCCTCTGGCTCTGATACCATGTAGAATTTTTCAGGTTGATAGGCATAGGGCCCACTCCAACAACACCGATATTGTCCCTACTTTACCACATGCCCAATTCGTCAGGTGTGAGGTTTTATCACAAAAGGCCTCGGTGTTAATAAGAGAGGGATATTACTGTTTAAACTGCTTTCTCTTTGGCCCTTTGTCCGATGCGAGACAAACTGTGTTTCAACACTCCCCCGCACGTGAGACCCCATTGTTGGAAATGTGCCCTAAAACCAATCATATGATGATACTTTACGGACATTTCACAAGTTAAACTAATGTAGTTTAAATATAAAGGGCAAAGATTATTGTTTAAGCCGTCTCATATAAATGTTATATGCTTAAACGATAAAGTCCAAGGAATATGTGATTGGGAGAATGCAATCTAAAGAAGTTAGATTCATGAGACCATTCTTTCGTAGACACATCCTAAACGTTCCTGATCATAGGATTGCCAATTGGGCATTGACAGTCCGTTAAGATCAGTACGTGTTGTGTCTTCTCTCAGGGAGAGTGACTAGTCTCGAGTCATTGGTGTGTGTGACATCAAGACAAGTACGTAGGTGCTCAATAGAGAATGAGTTCACTGAACACGATCAACGAAGAGTTCTCATATTCATGTCACATGAGAACTCATGGTTGGGATAATGCAAAGTAGTCATTTGACCTGAGGCATCATAGTTGTCTTGTGGTTAAGTCCTTGATCTTTGACTATGTCAAAGTCACTCCATTCGGGGTGTCCACAGCATCGTTGGGGTTAAGCCACTTAGCCATGGAGGCAATTAAATGCGCAACAAGGAATCTCTAACCTTCAAACCGTTTGAGGGAGAATACTCTATGATATGATTAAGAATCTCTGGCCAGAGTATGAATGAGATTTAGGAAGTCGTTCCAAATCACATTCAAGGTAATCATATAAGCACACGAATCACATTGGATAGTAGACATGAATAAACTATCAAACCAAACAATGTGGTCAAGAGTATTGTATTAGAGAAAGACCGTATTGCATTTGTAATCCTAAACTGAATAGGTTCTTCACCTCTTCTGATTAGCTTGGGTAACCATGATATGCTGCTAGGTGTCACTCATGGTTTGTGGAAGCCCTAAACGTGTATAATCACTAAAGGGAGAATTGAAAGTAAGTTTCAATTCACAATCGATTTGAAATGGTTTTAATCACCCACTGCCTCGCTAAAAGGAACCTAATGGATAGTACACCGTGTAAGGTGGAGATTGAAGAAACAACGGAGATGAGTAAGAATAATTAAATGGTTTAATTATTTATGGCAAGGATTAATTAATATGATTAATTAATCAAACGAATAAAGTTCGTTAAAAGACCACGGGTTAGTTTTGGGCCTCAAGGCCCAATGGGCTTCGAACGTCAAGCCCATTGACTTAAGTTGTATGACAACTTAATGACTAAAATTCACAAAGGCCTAAAAAGCCCAATGAAACCCTATGGCCGGCCATATTGTTAATGGAGTGGGTTTTGGACTTAATTACAAGTTTGCCACTCCAATGAATAACGGTATAAATATGACTTTATAGCCAAAATTCATTAAGGGTTTCTTTTGGAGAAAATTGGTGAGAACATGTCTCTCCATTTCTCTCTAAAGAGGCCGGCTCCCTTGGAGGGATTAGCTAGCAATCCAACTCCTCCAAGGTCACTCATTTCTTCTTCTATCTAACCTTGGTGAAGAGACTTAGAGGTTCTCAATTTTGGGAACTTGGAGAACCATTTCATCCATCCAAATCCATAGATCTAAGATGCAAGGAATGAAGGCCATCTCTTTGGGTGATTAGCCTTTGCTTATGCAAAGAGGAATCTACAAAGGTATAAATTTCTCAACCCACTTTGATTTGAGTTGAGTCTTGGTTCACCAATCTACTAGGCTTTGAAATTCATGGTTATTGTTTTGTTTTAAGTGCATGCAAGCATGATTCCGCCTTTTAATTGTTAATTGCATGCTATAGATGTTGCTTAAATGAACATGTTTTTCACAAAATTTCCTTCAAGTGGTATCAGAGCCTAGGTCTAGTAGTTGGTGAATCCTTTTGGGTTTTGTAGTTCATAATTTTGATTTAAAAGTTGTAATATGTTACAAGCTTTATTCTTGTTTCTTTGAATGTAAATTTTGTTAGAAAATTTGCCATCTCAAATGTTGTAGATGTAGTTCATATGAGCATGAATATTGGAGCTAAAATTTGGTGCCATGTTTTTGGGGATTTTCGTCCAAATCCAAATGGTGGATTTTTGGGTTCTTGTTTGACTTGTTAAAAGTGTTTTCAAGTGACTTTTGGAACCCCTATGTACCCTAGTTTGGTTATATGTTATTTCCCTAAAGTTTGAGTTGTTTTGGGATGTTTTTGGATGAAAAATGTTCATGAAGCTTTTATGGGTTTTTCATGAATGTTCTTCATTGTTCTTGAAGTTTTAGCCAAGAACAAAAAGGTTTGGTGTTTTGATTCAAAGTTTTGATTTATTTCATAAAGTCTTTGTTTTAAGTTGGTTGGTGTGACTTTTCCATTATCAAAAACATTTATTTGAAAAGGTGATGGAAATGTTGTAAGAGTGTTTAATTTATGTGACTTTTCCAATTTCAACTTGCAAGGCTTTATGACTTAGTTGAAAAATTTCCAAATTTGTGTGGACTTATCTTTTCTCTTTTTTCTCCCTAAAACCGGCCACCCTATTAAAATAGGGTATTTTTGGGGCTTTTATGCAATTACATAAAGTTTTGATACTTTTGTGTATTTGTATTTTGACCCGAAAGTTTACTTTTTGACGTTAAGGCCTAAAAACGCTAAAGGACAAATTGTTTTGCTCCTTTAATGAAGTTTTTGAATTTATTGAATTTTTGGGTTCTAGTTGTAATTACATGAAGTAGTGGACTTTTGTGTTTTTACAAAGTGACCCCAAAAGTTAGTGTTTTGCATCATAACCCAAAAGGTTGAGGTTATTGCAATATTGGCCCAAATTAGGTTGAGAACAAAATGGTTTTGTCTCTTTAAATGAGAATTGGATTTTCATTTCATTTAGCTCCATTTAAATCAATTCTATGGATACAAAAAACCAAATGAAAATGTTGCATTCAATTTAATTAGTTAAAGCGTTAATTGATTAAAGAAATGGTGATTATGAACCTAAGCCTACGATAATTGAGCTATGTGAAAGGCCGTTTCAAATTTGTTTGAACCATGGGAATGTGTAGATTAATTTTGGTTGTAATTTGATTTGATCAAATGTTGTAAAAGAGCATAAGCTCTTCTTTACTTTAAAGTAATTTGTATTATTCAAATGTTGTAAAGAGCATAAGCTCATCTTTACTTTGAAGTACTTCTTTCTTGCTTTATATGATATGCATGAAAATGAAGTAGTTGGGTCCAACGCCCCTAAGACAACACGCCTTAATATGATTAAACGCATAACTAAAATCAATCACCATCCCTAGTCCGAGATTCAACACTAGGCTCGTGTTGAATCTAAACAAAGGTTCATAGTCATCCTAAGGCCCTAAGGCAACTATATAGTCCATCAAATGAATGCAAAGTTTATGTTAGTAGTATCATATACTCTTGCTTTAAAAACCGTTTTATAAGCATAGTGGGAGTATTATATACAACTAAATTCAATCAAATGGACCAATAGTTGTAATAAGACCAAAATTGTTTTAATAAAGATTAAATGAATATTTATATGTGATGAGACCTAAAAACCCTCAACCAAACCATTATTAAGTTGATAAGCGTGAGAGTGCTTTGAACACTCTTTTGTGGCCTTCCACCGTGGTAGGCTCCAATCGTTTATGACTTGTACACCGCCTTCACCCTATCATGGGGGAGTGCAAAGTGCATGCTTATACTCAGGAGGAGTTTATTTAAAACATTCGATGAGGTTAAGGTAGGCAACGAGTGTGGCCAACATCGTATCATCGTGAGGTCATACTTGAACCCCTTTCTAAACCGGCATGGTGGGAAAGAACTTAACTAAGAGAAATGATGCCGACATCGTATCATCGTGAGGCATTGTTTTCTAGAGGCCAAAAAGATGGGTAATCACAAGAGGTTGTTGTGAATGAGTAAGCGTACTCTCTCATTATTATTAATGCTAGCCAACATCATATCATTGTGAGTTGGGCTTGGTAGTAGTGAGTCTCTCATACCCTACTAAGAGTTTCCTCCAAAACTCTCGAATTCCAATGAGGGATATGGAATTTGCCAAAAATAGTGGGTGGTGCTATTTGATTTAAAGACCCGGATCAAATGGCTTAAAATCAATCAATTTATATTCATTATGTATTTGTTTACCAATATATTTGCAAACGCTATCCAAAACTTGACAAAGAAAAGCCGAATGCTTTAGTTTCCGGACTTGGTAACACAATCCCAAATATTGTCTTAAATGGATTGTATATGTACCTAAGTAGTCTCATCCTCAAAATCTTCCTATTGGTAATGTATCATTGGAAGAAAATGTTAGATAAGTCTATCATGAAGAGGACAACACAAACAACCAATGCTTAATCCTTTGTTAAATGAACAAAGGAACTTATGAAGATTAGCATAAAGAAAAGGACAACACTTTTAATGTCATAATTCTTCAATTACAATTTGTTGTATGAAGAAATAAGAGTTGCTTTGAACAACCCTTAGTCAATGCAAACACTAGTGCTTGTTTCTTTGTTAAATGAACAAAGAACTTGAGAAGAAAGCACAATGGCATGGACACTTTATGTGCCATTATTCTTCACTTACAAATTGTTGTATGAAGAAATGAGAGTTGCCTTGAACAACTCTTGGAAGTTTGTAATTATGTTTAGAACATAATGGTTGGTTGACAAAAACAGTCCATCAACATGGACTTATGATGATTTTGAATCATTGAGTGTTGAAGTGTTAAACCACTATAAGAGACGGAAACTAGGCAAGGACTTCACCTTTGTGTCCCTATCCAAATCGTTCACTAAGTTTATTGTAAACTATATAGTGAACAATAACCACACGCTCTCCAAATCGTTTGATGTGTATAACTCAATTGAAATAAGTTTCAAGAGAGATAATGGGAGTTTAGGGACCATGACTATTGTAGTCAAAGGAGAAGTCAAATGAAGAAGGCAAAATAACTCCAAGGGAACAAAATTTCTTTATGAAAGGATGGACATTGGAAGGGGTATTTGCAAGAAATATCTTGCAAGTGTCAAGAACACACCTTTCGAAGGTGTTGTAAATTGTTCTTGAAAAGTTCAAAACAGTTGGTTCTTCTACTTGAATGCTAGATTCCGTATTAGTCACTATGTTTTACAATCGTTGTAAAAGTGTGGCTAATAGGAAGTAGAAGATTAATGAGAGAAGAGAAAGTACTTCACATTCGGAAAGTGAATCAAATGTAGATCTCTGCGAAAGCAGATGGTACTTACTTCCTCATATGAACTACCAAAGAAATTGGAAAAACTAAAGATTGTCTTTACATTCCAATTTTAAGGAACTTAATTCCGTCACTATGTGAAATGGATAAATGTTTTGTTTGACAAAACATTGTTCTTAATTAATGAATGATTAGATTATTGTAATCTAATTAATTATCTCTATAGTAGAGATGATATGGTAGTGTTAACTGTTTAGAATATAACGATGCTTAAAACCCAAAAGGTTGCAAGGTAGTGACTAATCCCAACTAAGTTGTGATACCTCTAAAAACATAAATTACGAGTTGGTCATAGATGGATGCTATGGAGATCCGGATCCAATACCTTCTTGTTAAAATTGTATAGAGGCAAAATGTTTGAATCTTTATTCTTTTGGAAAGAAGAAAGAATCACAAAGTTGTTGAGGTTAATTCACTTAGATGTTAGTGGCACTAGTCCACAAGCATAATGCTACTCATGTTGTTTGACATTCACCAAAGATCACTCTTGGTTGGACTATAATTTATTTTAAATAAAAACAAGTCTGAATACTTTGCAAAAGGTTTCAAAGAATTCAAGAATGTAAGTTAATGAGTAAGATGACTAAAGTATTTACCTCCTTAGATTTGATCCAAGGAAAGGTAACACTTTAGAACAGTTTCCTTGAAAAATATCAAGGAAAGAAGCATCATAAGATAATGGATTTCTCCATTAGGAGAAGAACGAACTTGAATAAGATTTAGTTCGTTGGATATTATCAATTACCCATATATAGGATATATACTTCTAAGACAATATGATTGTCAATTAAGAAGATCTTCCAAAAATTTTCATGACTTCATAGGATGTAGTTGGAAAGAAAGACAAATCTTAATCGTGTTAAGATTTCGGGTTGTGTGCCAATAAGCAATATTTGTTTGAGAATTATCTTGTGAATATCCTTAAATTAACATTTGGATATCACTTCTATAAACCAACTAACAAATGTTGTTTGTTGGGTAGTTCATTGTAATCCTACACTAGGATTTGCCCAAGATAGAGCAAATGAACGAGGGATAGAACTCAAAGAATGGGTTCTTTGAGAAACAAGATAGTGATCAACAAATATAACAACCTAGTTCCTATACCACAAGCTCCAAGGTAGTCGAGAAGGATTTATAAACCGTCTCAGTTGAATGGTTTGAACTTTATGACTATGTCATAGAGTTACACCTCTTAGTTCGAAAGAAATAAGAATGAAAATCCTTATGACTACATTGAGTGTATGTACGATATATACTCAAGGAAATGGTAAAGTACCATTTGACCCGAAATAATGAAACCTTCATAGCTAATTGGTAGCTTAAGGTGACTACAATCAAAGAGAATGGTTGACTTTGAAGAAACCATCTTTGACGTAGTCTTAGTTTCAATTAATTCAAAGATTGCTAGCTACAACTAAATGGTGATTCAATGTTTGAACATTATATGGGTTTCCGAAACCATTATTAAGATAGTCTTAATAATATATGTCTAAAACTATGAATCACAAGACATGTAAGTTGTAGAGATCCATCCATCATGGATCTTAACAAGCTAGTGGGAGCTATAAGCGTCTTATGAGAAGAAAAAGATCAAATTGTTTGATTTCTCATAAAGATGTAAATGAATCTTTTGTTTACTAGGTTTACAAAAGATTAGTGGGAGTTAATCATGTTCCTAAATTTGAATATATGTATATACACATATATGATATATTAATTTTGGAAATAAAAAGAATACTTCTTCGTTAAAGTTATGACTTTAAGCATTCTATAACGATAGAATATATATGGGAGACATAGTCTATAAACATGGGATGAAATCTATAATGATAGATTTCAAGATATAATTGGATTATATCAATCCCTAATGATAGACAAAAGATGCTAGGAAGTTTCTCATATGATGATAAACTTCAATCAGAAGAACAACTAAGACTAGAAGGTAGCTCTTCTCAAAGGGAACGTACCCTTTGACTCCCAAAGAAATAATGCGTAAATAGAATCCTTTATGCATACACAGAAAGGTGATTTATGTATTTCATATTGTATGAAAAACATTGATATGAGTTGTACCTAGAACGGTACAAGACGATATCAGTGCAAGCCCAGGATCAGAACCATGGCAACTGTCAAGTGAGTCCTTAAGTATTTAAGAAATACTAAAGGATAGATTCCTTAAAGAATGAGGAAGAATTAGAGTAACGTAATGGAAGCGTAAATGTATTAGATTATGAATCTAATCCATCATTGAATGTTTCTTCATTATGAATGAAGAGATAAACAGATATCTCTTTATTATGACTGAAGAGATATTTGGATGGAAACATTAAAGTGATGACTTTAGTGTGTTCCATTGTGAATGCAAAATATATTGCCATATAGAAGCTTACAACAATGTTGTTTGGATGGGAAAGTTCATTTATGAACTCTCTATTCGGTTCCAACCAGAAAGTGTCTCTAGTGTACCGACACTACGACACTAATGGGGCGATAGCTCAAGCCAGGGAATCGAGGTCTCATCAAGATCCGAACTCATATGAGAGACTGAACCACATGATTAAGAATCATGTATAATGGTGACGTCGTTATTCCCAAGGTTGCTTATATGGATTACATATAGATATCCATTGTCTAGGCCTACTACTCAGCCATTTTTGAAATGACTACAGAAGAGGTATCATCACTGATAACCAAGTTGATTGGCTCTAGTGCAAGTGGGAGATTGTTGGAAATGTGCCCTAAAACCAATCATATGATGATACTTTACGGACATTTCACAAGTTAAACTAATGTAGTTTAAATATAAAGGGCAAAGATTATTGTTTAAGCCGTCTCATATAAATGTTATATGCTTAAACGATAAAGTCCAAGGAATATGTGATTGGGAGAATGCAATCTAAAGAAGTTAGATTCATGAGACCATTCTTTCGTAGACACATCCTAAACGTTCCTGATCATAGGATTGCCAATTGGGCATTGACAGTCCGTTAAGATCAGTACGTGTTGTGTCTTCTCTCAGGGAGAGTGACTAGTCTCGAGTCATTGGTGTGTGTGACATCAAGACAAGTACGTAGGTGCTCAATAGAGAATGAGTTCACTAAACACGATCAACGAAGAGTTCTCATATTCATGTCACATGAGAACTCATGGTTGGGATAATGCAAAGTAGTCATTTGACCTGAGGCATCATAGTTGTCTTGTGGTTAAGTCCTTGATCTTTGATTATGTCAAAGTCACTCCATTCGAGGTGTCCACAGCATCGTTGGGGTTAAGCCACTTAGCCATGGAGGCAATTAAATGCGCAACAAGGGATCTCTAACCTTCAAACCGTTTGAGGGAGAATACTCTATGATATGATTAAGAATCTCTGGCCAGAGTATGAATGAGATTTAGGAAGTCGTTCCAAATCACATTCAAGGTAATCATATAAGCACACGAATCACATTGGATAGTAGACATGAATAAACTATCAAACCAAACAATGTGGTCAAGAGTATTGTATTAGAGAAAGACCGTATTGCATTTGTAATCCTAAACTGAATAGGTTCTTCACCTCTTCTGATTAGCTTGGGTAACCATGATATCCTGCTAGGTGTCACTCATGGTTTGTGGAAGCCCTAAACGTGTATAATCACTAAAGGGAGAATTGAAAGTAAGTTTCAATTCACAATCGTTTTGAAATGGTTTTAATCGCCCACTGCCTCGCTAAAAGGAACCTAATGGATAGTACACCGTGTAAGGTGGAGATTGAAGAAACAACGGAGATGAGTAAGAATAATTAAATGGTTTAATTATTTATGGCAAGGATTAATTAATATGATTAATTAATCAAACGAATAAAGTTCGTTAAAAGACCACGGGTTAGTTTTGGGCCTCAAGGCCCAATGGGCTTCGAACGTCAAGCCCATTGACTTAAGTTATATGACAACTTAATGACTAAAATTCACAAAGGCCTAAAAAGCCCAATGAAACCCTATGGCCGGCCATATTGTTAATGGAGTGGGTTTTGGACTTAATTACAAGTTTGCCACTCCAATGAATAAATGTATAAATATGACTTTATAGCCAAAATTCATTAAGGGTTTCTTTTGGAGAAAATTGGTGAGAACATGTCTCTCCATTTCTCTCTAAAGAGGCCGGCCCCCTTGGAGGGATTAGCTAGCAATCCAACTCCTCCAAGGTCACTCATTTCTTCTTCTATCTAACCTTGGTGAAGAGACTTAGAGGTTCTCAATTTTGGGAACTTGGAGAACCATTTCATCCATCAAAATCCATAGATCTAAGATGCAAGGAATGAAAGCCCTCTCTTTGGGTGATTAGCCTTTGCTTATGCAAAGAGGAATCTACAAAGGTATAAATTTCTCAACTCACTTTGATTTGAGTTGAGTCTTGGTTCACCAATCTACTAGGCTTTGAATTTCATGGTTATTGTTTTGTTTTAAGTGCATGCAAGCATGATTCCGCCTTTTAATTGTTAATTGCATGCTATAGATGTTGCTTAAATGAACATGTTTTTCACAAAATTTCCTTCACCCATTTTTATGGGTTGCACGTGGAGATCCACACATCGGCAACCACGTGGAGCCATGTCGGGACTCACCCATCAAGCGGGGCCAATGGGGTCCCACCCAATCACGTGGCATCTTTGGCCTACATGGAGCCATGTTGGGATTCACCCATCGCACGAGGCCAAACGGGGACCCACCCAATCATGTGGCAGTACAAGCCCGTCCAATGGCTCTGATACCATGTAGAATTTTTCAAGTCGATGGGCCCAGGGCCCACTCCAACAACACCGATATTGTCCCCACTTTACCACCTGCCCAATCCGTCAGGTGTGGGGTTTTATCATAAAATGTCTCGATGTTAATTAGAGAATGGTATTTCTATTTAAACTACTTCCTCTTTGGCCCTTTGTCCGATGTGGGACAAACTGTGTCTCAACACTCCCCCGCACATGAGACCCCATTTTTATGGGTTACACGTGGAGATCCAGTGTTGAGAATGAGTCCCACATTAATGAGAGAAGGGACCTTGCATGGGCTTATAAGAGGTTGAGCTACTCCTTATATTGCGAATTGGTTTTATGGTGGAACCTCAACTTTCTTTAAACACAAAATGCAACAATTGGGATGAGAATCATTTGTCATCCATTTCGCTAGACCAAAATTTCAACTTTCATAAATCAATGTCTCTCTTTTACGGCAACGGAAGGCAGATGCTATTGTTCAACTAAACTTTAGTCTTGAGCCCCAAGGAATCTATACAAATAAAAAAAGGCTTATGTCCATATGACGTTTTTAATTTAGGGTTATGTTTCCTATTTTATTTTAGTTATTTAGTTTCCTAATTCGATTGGAAGACCTTTTATTAGGAGGATTTAATTTCTACTAGGTTAAATAAGTTTGGCCGCCCTATTCCTAGGGTTAACTTCTTCTCCGTGCGTTCTTGAAGAGAGGGAATTGGCCAAGCATAGAGATTTTTAGACTTTTTCCATTCTAGGTGTTTTCATTATATGCATGCATGTTTTCGAATTATTGATCATTGGTTTAAACTATCTAATTTTCTTGATGCTTGATCACCATTAAGATGTTTAGAAAAGTAATTTGATACAATTTTGGTCGGAGGTTGGTCCCTGAAATTGACGAAGGCTTCTTGTGATTAATATGTGCAAGTTCACTTAGGATGAATACCACATCTTGAGGGTTGCATGGTTTTTCAACAGGTTTCACAGAACTTAATGAGTCATGCATGTTTAGATTTGATCTGAATACCACAGACGGATTGCATGTTTGATATACACTCTATGTTGGGGGTCAAAGTAGGCATATATTAGGAAAACCTAACTTTCGAAATATGCATGTATAAGTCATAATTAATTGAGATAACTATATAGGATTGTTAAGATGACGGCGGATCCCTACTGCTTTCTTAAATTGATTTCTCCAAAACCATTTCCTTTTTCTTCACCTTTAATATTGCATATTCGTTTAATTTTATTAATCAATTTCGTTTTAATTTAAGTAGGTCAAAAAAATCAATCATCTTAGATTTCTGCTTTACAATAATTAATTGGAATTTGGTTTACTTCAATTTATTTAATAATCCCTATGGAAAACGACTTTGCAGGAACCATTACAATATCCTTGTCATTCTTGCAAGTATTATAGGTGCTTTAGCCCTTTTGCGTGTGTGTTAAAATCCCTATCAGAGATCGATGACAGGAATTTGCATGTTGGGTGGGTGACACGTGGTAAACTGGGTTTGCTCATTGGGTGGACGGATGAATATGGGTACATTTACTGTGACAGCATCAACGAGGCCCTTCACACCAGCTTTTGTATCATCGAAAGCTTTTATCTCAGTGGCTCGGTCGTATTCTCCACGCCCTACAAGTTTGATATCCATGAACTTTTGAATACTGGAAAGC
The DNA here is from genome assembly GCA_035220775.1 of Malus fusca. Classification (NCBI taxonomy): domain Eukaryota; kingdom Viridiplantae; phylum Streptophyta; class Magnoliopsida; order Rosales; family Rosaceae; genus Malus; species Malus fusca. The sequence goes on along the minus strand of CM069074.1, from coordinate 18,555,730 downwards.
TTGATAGTGTGATTTTCAAGGCCTCTGGCTTGCTTCAAGCTTCAATTACTGGGTGGATAAGTAACATTGTTTGTTATGTGGTTTTCATCGCGCCAGACAAGTCAACGAACGACCTTTCTGCTCACTCTTTTAATAATGAGGCATTATCCTATTTTCTGTAAACTTTATTTTTATGTTGTCATTTATTTTTCTCGATGATCTGTATATTAATAATAAGGTAAATTTGGTGAAACATTTATATGTGAAACATACCCCTCTCATTTTACAACTTTTAACGAAACAATTTAATTACTTAATGACAAATTAGTAAAATAATAAAAGTAACAAAATAAAACAACCACGGTCAATTCAGTACCATTGGATAACATTGTACGGCCAGTATCCTTCGATTAGGCTGGATGAGTCTGAGCGGGTTATCAAAGGTGTCTTCTTAGGTACGAAGTTAGTAAATAGGTGCATTCAAGTAAAATAGTGTGTAGTTGCACTATTTGCCAAACAATTAGCTTCCTCACTAATCATACCTAGAAATAAAAAAATTAAATTGGTCACAAGTATAAATATCCGAAACATAAATTCCATTCAATTAATCATTCGAGAAAATAATCCATAAAACTTAATATCCAAAAATTAAAACAACCACCAACAAATTCTTCAAACATAAAGGAAATTGTTCAAAACTTAAACAAACAAAAAAAACATAGAGGGTTCGGCCACATAGGGAATTTGGTCCCCATGGGTAAATTTTGGCCAATATGTGGGCCCATATCTAAGAATCTATTCTTCCATCGGAGTAGATGCTTCTTGTGTCAGAAACCTCCATCTTCGTACCTCCAGTTCCACCACTTGAGTAAAGTTTCATTCAAACTTCTTATGACGAGAATGATAGTCAGCTACGACCTTAGGAGGAGCTCGGCAAATACTGGATCAATGGTCCTTCACACCATAGT